>CM047005.1:58980856-59063356 GCA_025698465.1 Gossypium longicalyx
TTGAGACTTATAAAGACTCGGCATGAAAAGTTACCATTCGCTCTCTGATGCTTATCGATCAACTAACAGATCATCAAAGAACACCTTTCTTATTGGTCTATGAATGGAGGCGGTTTAATTTTTATCGAGGTCGGCAAGATTCTTCCTCAGTAGTTTGGTCAGCGGTGTTGGATGAAGCAGAATGGATCCAAATTTCCGATACGCATCGGGCTAAATTTGATTGAAGAAAGAGGCTTAAGGGCTATCCGTCATGGTCGAGATGTACCAAAGCGAATGATGAGAGCTTACAACAAGAAGGTTCGCTCTGAGAATTTACGAGGAGACCTAGTATTGAAAAAGATCCTGGTCACAAAAGGATTTCAAAGGAAAATGGATGTCGAATTGGGAAGGACTTTATGTAGTAAAGAAAGCATTTTCTGAGGAGCATTGATATTAGGAAATGGATGGCAAGACTTTACTCAATCCTATAAATTCGGATATTCGTTAAGAAATATCGCCTAAAAAGAAAGAGGAGAGTCCAAGGTGAAAACTCACAGCAAGGGCACCTGAGACCAAAGGGATTTGAATTGAAAAACGTGAAGGGCGCATTCAAATTTTAATCCAAGATGGGGGCATGCGTAGTCTTATGATACTAAATCAACAAGGAGAGGAGATGTTACATCTTGAGGCATCTACAAGGATACTACAGATCCCTAAACACATAATTGAGCTTAAAAGAGATCCTCAAGAAGTTAAATGCGAGAGCTCATGTGCGATATTCAGGGCACCTATTTTCTTTTTATTCATTTTGTATTCCAGCAATTTTTGTTGTGCGTGATTAATCTATTCCTTCAAATTTTTTTACGACAAATTTCAATCCTGTCATTGTTATGATCTTTTTCAAGCATTTTGCATTGGAATGATGATATATGGACTAAAGTCATTTCAGTAAAAGAGTTACGCATATTACTCTAAAGTTTTTAAATAGTATAGAACTGAAAGCATGGGGCTATTATTTAGAACTAACCAAACTTAAAGATTGGAAATATTTGAGAAGAAAAGGTTTAAATTGGGACTACCTCTTAGGGTTTACATTCAAGATCTAAGTCAACAAGAAACAAAATTGCTAGTCAGGTTGAAAGAACCTTGATGAACAGAGCAATGACGACCTAAGTATTAAAAGGATTCATGCTCACAAACATCTGCACTCATGCATTTATAGATCATTCATAGCGTATCTAGTTAGGAACATTTGATTCATTTCGATCATAGCATCCAATTCTTTGGCATAAGCATAAATACATGGGCGATTCTACGGTCATGTCCCTAGGATTAGTGAATTCATGGGCCTTAAACCCTAAGCGTATGAGTAGCAGGTGAATTTATAGATCTTAACCCAAGTAGGGAAATGATCAGGTGATGGGCTTTAAACCCTAGGGCGGTGGGGTAGTGAGAATTTACAGATCTTAACCCTGCTAGCGGGGGAAACGGATCGAAGACAACGGGCCTAATAAAGAAGTAACAGGTGAAGATTTACAAATCTTAACCCCTAAGCGATGAACAGCATCGAAGGTGATGAGCCTTAACCCCAGCGTGAGGGTGGCGGTGAAGATTAAAGATCTTGTCTCTCCTGCAAAGAGGGAGTAGATCGACGACGCATGAGCCTTAAACCTAAGCACAGGTGCAGTGAATTTGACGATCTTAACCTAAGCGAGGGAAGCGGATCGAAGCGATGGACCTTAACCCTAAATAGTAGGGTAACGGTCTGATTGACCATCTGTCTCCTAAGCATGGTAGGGAGCGGTCGACGACACATGGGCCTGCCTAAACAAAGAGGAGTAACAGTGAATTTACGATCTTAACCCCTACGAGAGAAGCGGATCGAAGGCGATGGACCCTAACCCCTAAGTAGTGGTAATAGCAGCTGATTTACCATCCTATCTCCTAGCATGTGAGTAGATCGAAGCTACAAATTTTTTCTCCACGAAATGGTGCTGGAGGCTCGGTTACCATTCGTCTCCTTGAAGTTTCAGCGAGTAGGTTGAAGTCACAAGTCTTATTTTTCGAAGTTGCAGAAGTGGATGAAGCAACAAGATGCGATGGACTGGATGAGCCCTAAAGAGGAGCATCAAAGAAGTCAAGACTTCGGTGAGCAGACCAAAATTGGCCTTAAGGTCTTTGCTCCATTCGTTATACGACAATAAGCAAAGAGGGGCACTATTGAGGCCCAATTTAGCCAGATACAAACCAACCCAACTACCCCTAAATAAAGCCCAAGATTAACAGCCCAATAATTAAAAAAATAAAAAAGAAACCTAGAAAAACCCTAGCCACAGCCTATGCTTGACTTTCGCCAACCACCTCGACACCACCGCCTCCATCACACGGCCACTTTTCCACCGCGTTTACCACAGAAGAACAGAACAATCAAGTAGAAAAACAAGTTGTAAAATGGGCTATATAAGCCACCAAAGCCACAAAATGTAAGTTCGGTTCATTTTTAAAAATACAAAAGAAAAATAGCAAACATTGGACACAAAAATGAGAGACTCAAATAGCAAGTAGAAATTTACAAAAGCATTGGGATTAAAGGGTATTTTCTTTTCTTTTTTTCTTTATTTTCTTTTACCTACTAACGTAAATACATAGATATTCTATAAAAATATACAAAAATAAAAAATATAATACCTTTCAATTTGCATCGCAAGTCTTTGTTGGCAGCCGTAATGACTACGGTGCGTGGCGACATGCAACCCCCTTGGCGGATCGACTGGTCGAGAGAGATTCTCTCCCCTTTTTTTTTCTTTCAAATGCCACAAATGTTTTTTTTAATTTGGCCTTTATAGCCCCAAAACGACGCCGCTTGGGGCTTAACCCCAAAACGACGCGTTTTGGCCTATACCGATCCATCCGACTCGACCCGCCTCGGATCCGCGTGTTTTTGGTTTACGAGATATTTATCCACGGTCCTTCCGCTTTTTAGTAATTCAATTAAATTCCTTTGAATTCCTAATTTTGGCGTAAGATTACGGTTTCAATTTGGTCCCCTTTTAATCCGCATTTTAGAGTGGGGTTATTTCCCATTTTAGGCCCTCTATGTTTTTAAGATTTTAAATTGGTCCCTTTCTTATTTTCAAATTCACCCAAACCGTCACTTTAAGTTCAATTTAGTTATTTTTTGTTATTTTATATTAAATTAATTAACTTAATATAATTATTACTATTATTATTTTACTATTATTATCTAATATATTTTTATTATCACGATTTTTATTATTTTACTATTATAACTTAACATGTCATCATTACTATTATTTTTATTTTTATTACCATTATTATTATCATACTTGTATTTATATTTATTTTATTTTAATACTATTACTATTACAACTTCCATTATTTTTTTATTTCTAACTATTATTATTTTTATGTATATATTATTAATTATATTATTGTTATTATTACTATTATTAAATATTCTTATTATTACTATTATTTTCATCCCTTTTATTATTGTTTATTATCATTGTATTATTATTATTACTTCTATTATTATTATTATTATTACTTACTTTGTACTACCATCATTGTTCACACCTATACGTTATTGTTTATATTTATTATTATTATCACTATATTTTTGTATTCTTTCTATTATGTATCACCCATATATTATTACTACTATTGTCATTATTTTACTATTGTATTCTAATGTATTATTAATGTTATTCTTATTTTCATTTTTATTATTATTACTATTATTCTTTATTGTCATGGTTTTAATATTTTTATTTTTATAGCTATTATTTTTATACTAATATCACTATTGTTATATTTAGTATTAATTTGACTTTCATTATAACTACTACTATTATTATTATGGTTTCTCTTTTATACATTTACGTTTATATAATACATTGATTTTATTATTTATTCATTTATACTTTTATGTAATTTCAAACTTTGAATTTTTTTGTATCATTATTTTGTTTCATATAATACTTATTTATATTTATACCATTATTATTTTATCATTTTTTTATTATAAGTTTGTTTACTTACTCATATGTTTATTTGCTTACCATTTAAAATCAAATTTACACTATAATTTGCTTTGTTATTTCTTTTATCGTCAGTATTTATTTCATTTTTATTTCGTTTTGTTCTCATTATCATTATTTCATTATGTTTATTCGCTTTATTCATATATGTCTCAATATATCTGCAAATTTATATTATTCATCATTATTATTGTTGTTTATATCATCACCTTTGTTATTATTATGCATGTTAATGTGCGATTTATTTCTCATTTCACCATGCGATTATGATTACATTGGTCTTTTACTCGCCTTTATACATTGTGTTTTCTAAAATAAAACAAGTTTCGTATTTAGACAATTCGAAAAGCGGTGCTAACTTACGGGTTTCAATTTTTCTCGTTTAATCTAAATAATGCCATAATCCTCTTAAATTGCAATACGAGTTTTTAAAAAAATGCTTATTCTCGAAGTGAGGTGTTGTGCTAACTTACTGGTATGACATTTTGTCACCGAAATAAGAATTTGTTTTAAAATAAAGGCAATATTCATGTTTGAGAATTCGAGGAACGTGCCTAACTAGGTTTCGATTTCTCTCGTTACTACTAAATAATCGAATACCCTTTTTAATAAGTTAAAATACGCAATTTTATATAAAGGCAAGCTCGCTCTCGAAAATTCAAGATGTCGGTCCTAACTACTGGATGTGACATTTTATATTTTGAGACGAAAGGTCTTCTTTTTGAGCATTTTACAAAGAAGGATCGTATTTCAAAGTCTTTCAAGTTTTCAATCTTGACACTAAGACACTAATTAATCAACTAGGTACCAATTTTGCGAGAAGGTGCTAATCCTTCCTCGTGCGTGAACGACGACTCCGATTTTTCGATTGTGAGACCAAAATTATCATTTTAGTAAATCTTAACTTTTATTAAAATCATTAATTTAAGGTGACCCAATCATACCTCATCAAAAGGATTGGTGGCGACTCCTCTATTCGTTTCGTAAAATTAAGTCGGTTCCTTTTTTCAAAAAAATGGTTCGACACAAACAATTATGAGCTAAACTAAATTTAAAACCAAACCGAATTTAAACCATTTCAAATTACAGATTCAAGTAGTTAGAAGATTATTATTATTAGGGATATATCTCAAAATTATATATAAATTTTGATTTAATGTGCAATTGTATACATGAATTTTAATTTGATGCAAGTATACACCGAAACACTAATTGTGGTTCAAATGTATACTTGAAACTTTAATTTTGATTTTATCATAAACATTTAAAGAAATAAATTGTTTATATTAGATAAATATAATTATTTATGTGTGCAATATATAAACATAAAATGATGTTATATCAACAATTGTGTTAATAATTTACAAGAATTGAATCAAATTAAAATTTCATGTATAAAATTACACATTAAATCATAATTCATGTATAGTTTGGATTTATCCTATATCCAATTTTGATATTCCCACGACTAGGCAAATGAAGCACTATTGGCATGGTTTATATTTGAAAAAAAAAAAGAACAATATTTTACAGTAGTAAAATTTTAATTAGATAAAAATTGTTATCGACTCTAGTTGAGAATGATTGCAAAATGAGATTGTAATATAAAATGGTTCAAATGGCAAGTTCTTGGAAATCAGAAATAAATTGCCGAAAACAAAATATTCCACCCATGAAGGCTTGAAGAATTAAAACCACTATTATTTGGCAAAGGATGCCATCACAGATGAACCAAAGGTGTTCATGTTGCTCAGCTTGTTCCAACACTCATTTATTTATCAACAAGGAACAAACTTATCGTACATAAAACCGCAGAGTGAATGCAAACTCACCTTCTATACGGTAACATGGTCAGGACCAAACACTCATACTATTTCATCTACTTCGTACAACAAGCAATCCTTTGCTAGCTCTAAGGCTTTCGGGCGTTCGAAAACTTCTCCACGATTCCTAGTGCAAACTCCATGGAAGTTCCAGGGCCCCTGCTTGTAATGAGGTTGCCATCCACCACTACTCTGTTGTCAATATGACTTTGATCTGATAGCTTGTCGCACATTGCAGGGTAAGCTGTGGCATTTTTGCCCTGGACCATAGCACAACACGACTGCTAACCATCCGGGAATATCAAATACTAGAAAATTTCTTTCGAGTGCTGTTCTTTTTCACTCGAGATCGAAATGTTTGAAACAGATATAATTACAGGAACCACACACAAACTTGTGACTTGTAATCAAAAATAAAAGCAAGTGCAAGCACAATAGTGAAAGTTCAAAGTTTAAAGGCAAAAGCAAAAGCAAATGATACAACCTAAACAGTTTGTATTTTGTAGTGACCATATTGCCTAATTATAAGTTCTTATAGTAGTTAAAATTATTTAATCAAAAGCCTCCAGAGACGCAGAGACTACTTCCCCAGAGGCAGATTATGGTTCTTTTAATTAAGTTGATCATTTATTTTACGAACAAAACAAACAAGTACAATTCCATGCAAATTTATAATGAAAACATGAAAATGTTAAACTCGATCAAGATTATACCTTGAGTAAACCATGAGGCTCCAACACCAAAGCTGGAGATGTACATATAGCTCCATAGGGTTTGTTTGATTCCGCTTGCTTCTTTAACAAGTTCACCAGCTTATCAGATTTAGCAAATGCTTGGGCACCACCAAGTCCTCCCTGTAGATATGGAAGACCAAGTACAAAGAAAGAAAATTGGGAGGAATTAGGACCAGGAATATGACAGAATTCCAACATACTGGCAAGACTACAAGGTCATATGTAAGTTTAGCAGCTTCATCAAGAAGCATATCTGCCACTAATTTAACTTTACTAGAAGCTAGAATTTCAAGATTGTTGCCAACAGAGGCCACCACAACATTTGCCTTTGCTCGACGCAGAATGTCAATGATCATAACTGCTTCCATTTCTTCTGAGCCATCAGCAATTGGTACAAGAACCTGAAAATTTAATCAAACACAAATTTTATCATAGAAAAGAACCATAAATTTTGGGTGATAGCACTAAGACAAATTTAAATGTCAGAATACTTGGAAGTTGAAAATCAGTATCTGAATGAACTTACCAACTGACTGCATAGAATCATTTTAGGAAAGAAATGAGAAATTTAGAAATAAAAGATAACTATCTTCTTGCAGAAATCAACTTACATACATATCTAGTAATTACATGATAATAACTTGCTTTTTGTTTCACCAAAGGAGAGAAAAGAAATAGGAGTGAGGAGAGCTATAACAAGATCAAGTTAGCAGCTAATGACATATCAAATTCAGGCAGTCTATTTTCAATTTATTGATTTATAACAAAATTCTCGACCCTCACAGAAGCCTGCTAAATTTAGAAACAACCACCTCGGTCCAGTGGTCCTGGTACCAAAACATTTGCAAGATGATGAAAGCAGCAGTTAGTAAAAGTGTTCTTGCATATCTTGGACTTTAAACGTTATTTTAGAATCAAAGAAGAAAATATAACTAGAAATTGCAGATGCAAGTCAGCTCTATCTTTACGCTGTTCTTCTGAACTCCACTAACTAGAAATTCGTTGTGTCCTTGAAACTCTTTAGAATCAAGAATTGGAACCTCTTTTTGAGTCCTAATCAGAGTATTGAGGAGAATGAAAATCCACCATTAACCACTCAGAATACTGAGATGTACTTAGAATGAAGATTTATGCATCAAGTATTATACAAAACTTGATAGAATGTAACAATAAACAACACTAAAATCTCACCTGCAGAACATTATTGCATTTCCATTCCATAGATTCAGCTCTGTTATTGTATAGTCATCACCATGGTTAGGACACCTCACCTGAAGATAACCAGATCCATTTTAGTAAATAGTGGCGCCATTAATCAGAAACATCATCTGCTGAGCTTCCAATTAGCCTGATTGCTTTTCCTATTTCCTAAAAAGAACGTAACTACTGTAGTAAAAGTGCCCGTACCAATGGTTTTTGGGTCATAAGGCACAGCTTACCCATTAATGAAAGGTTCCCTGAAAATCAATAACGTACGTTTTCAGTATTAATAGCTTAAAACAAAGAGACACACAAAGAAATATCAAGATTAAAAATGAATATTTACCTCCATAATCCTTGTTCTTGACATCTAGATAGGAATCTGGAAGAACCCACTGAACTCCAGGAAGTTCTAAGGAAAAAATAAAAATTATGAGACATGGGTAACAAATAGCATTGGAGTGGCAAAAATATAAGAAAAGAGGTCATGCACCTTGATCTTATATGAGACCTCTTCAAACAACAAAGCACCAAATGCATAGTAATGTCTGGTTGAAACTGAGTATATCTTCATTCTTGCTTTGTCCTCACTGCATATGCGATACAGGCAATAAACGATAATTACAGTACATCCCTTGTTCTGGAGGAATAAAAACAAACAAGTAATTGTAAAAATATCACAAATAAGGAAATCCCAGCACTTAAATAATACAACAATCATCACATAGATAAATGGAGCTTGCTACAACTAATAGTATAACATGTTGAATGAATATAGATCAGATCTAAAATCCCTTAGTAAAACAAGCATTGCATACTTGCAATACAAAGACAAAAATTGTTTCAATGACCATAGTCAACATGCAGAGATTCTTATATCCAATTACATCGTAATCCACATCCTCAATGCATCAAAAAGGCTACAATGACAAAAGAAATATCCGGAGTTACTTCCACACGTCATCCACTGATCCAGCCCAGTCATTGTCAGTGTACTGAATGAGTTTCAAGGAATTCTCCATCGCCATTGTGAACCAAACACCAAAATCATTTGTTTTTGACTTATCACAGCACCGTGCTGTGAAACCTTCAGTTGTTTAAATTTAATTGATTGGTGGTTTAATTGGTTATTGAATTGTTTTCGAGTTTTTATATAATAAACTTAAAATTAAAATATATTAAAATATTTAAATAAAATTTTAGTCGAGTAATAAATTTAAAGTTTTACTAACTCAATCGCATTAGTTTAATTTCATCATATGCATATTTTTAATGATTTTTTAAAAGTAAAATACTAAAGTATCATCAAATAATATATTTATTTTAATAGCAAAAGATATTAAAGTAATTTTTTAATTAAATTGGGATTTGATTGATTTTGTGACACCAACTCAAATGTTTTATGTTTAAATCCAAATGAAAAAAACAATTCAAATCTATAAATAATTTAGCTTACAAATTTGACTCAACGAAATATAAAAATAGAAAAAAGAAACTCGATAAAAAAATTGTTGAACAATGCCTAGAACTATCATATCTCTCCAACTCATAAATAAGAGGATAATGTTTCAGTGCATAAAAACTCATGTCCTCCACACTGACAACAATACTCATACTAATCGAAAAGACTCGTGATTTTTTTATTGAATGACTTGTGTTTTGACAATTTATTTTTCAGTCGAAGAAGATGAGTCCAAAAATGATTTCATTTAAAATAGTAGATTTAATATAAAATTGAAAATATAAATATTTTAATATTCAACATTTAATATTACTAAACAACATATTTATATTAACCACTTAATACCAAATATATTGAAACATCCATCAATAACACTAAAAATCTTTTCCTAAAAAAATTAAAAGGATAACACTTAATTAAAAAAATAAGTAGGTGGTTTTGTGTGGCACATTAAATTAAGCCTTTCCCAAACATATCTGTTAAGTAATCTTTAAACCGAAAACATTTAAGAAACTATTTCGTTAAATCAAAGGAAACCATAAAAATGATAGCTTGGTTTGATAAACATAACCAGATTAAAGTTGGCCCTAATTTCATACTTCAAAAATCAAGATTAGGGTTCTAAAAGTTTAAATTGGATGACCTAACTTGGGATTAATTGTGTTGTTCCATTAATACATAGCCCCCAAAGGAATTTCTTAGTTTATATAGCCAATTGTTTTAGTTTTCTCCCAACTACCTTAATTTAATTTTTAGCTGTCAAAAGTAGGGACGATAGGGTAAGGCCACCATAACCTTTATGGGTTTGGGTAGCTCACCTGAAATAAGTAAAACTTTCAACATTAGCCAATCACTTAATTTAATTTGTGACATCTATTTCCTTCTTGTTTTCACTTTGGGTTTCTTTAAACTAAGTATCTTATTCACCCAAACCCCAGCAAAAACTATAATAAATAAAGTCAATTAAAGTCCAATAACCCAAAACAGGCTAAATTTACATGCACAAAACTTAGCTATTCATTTATTGTCGTTGCTTGTTGAAGGGATACCCAATTTAGTGTTTCAAAGTTTTTTTTTATATTTTTAGTTAAAATTTTTAAATAATTTTTTTAGATGGTTAGATAATTTTGATTTCATTCTTGACTTTCAAGTTTGATTCTTTTATAAATATTTTAATATGAATTTTTATTTCACGTTGTTTCAAGCTTTTTATTTTTTAATTGCTTGAAACAACATGAAATAAAAATACATATTAAAATATTTATAAAGAAAAATCAAACTTGAGACTCAAATTTAAATCATAATTATCTAACCATCTAACTAAAAAGCTAATGTGTTAAAAATATTAATTAAAAATAAATACAAAAAAGCTTTAAACAACATGAAATAAAAATACAAATGTGAGAGAAATCAAATCTCGAAACTCAAGGATACAAGCACTAACATTTAATCATCTAATCAAAAGTTAAATTATTAATTTACCAACTGAAAAATATTTTACTAGTGTCGTTGACATAGTGGCGCAAAAAAAAATTCTTTAAAAACTAATCATGCCGCAATAATTGGGTGAAGTAGGAATGATG
Source organism: Gossypium longicalyx (assembly GCA_025698465.1). Classification (NCBI taxonomy): domain Eukaryota; kingdom Viridiplantae; phylum Streptophyta; class Magnoliopsida; order Malvales; family Malvaceae; genus Gossypium; species Gossypium longicalyx. Next base: position 58,991,699 of record CM047005.1, read on the forward strand.
CCACGGTTGGTTAGGCAACACAAACGGGTTACTATAATAAATGCCTATTTCGACAATTAATATTTTTCCTATCCTATTTTGGTATTTATTTATTCATTTTATATTATTTAGGTAAAAATATTCTCCACTAATATTGTATGATAAAAAGCATTTAACTACTAAACAGTTGGAAATTAATTAAAATATTACATATATTAATTTTTTTGGCATAATAATTTATTTGGCCCTTCAACATTATCAAAAATCATTTTAGTCATTCATTTAATTTTATCACATTAGTAAAGTTAACAAACATTAACTTTTCACCCATTTTTGGGTGATTTGACAAACCATGCAAATTCAAAGAAAAAAGACTAAAAAATAAATGAAAAATAAGCGAATTTATATTGTGAAGTTGAGGCCAATAATTCATTATGCCCAATCTTTTCAAATTAGGGATGAGGAATGGAATTGCTTGGGATTGAACCCAAATTCTAATGCCTATAACACAATACTTTACTACTAGGCGGCGAGGAAATTGTGAGGCAGCAAGCGCCAACCCTCCTAAAATGTAAAATTTTTATTTAAGCCCTTGAAATTTTAAAATTTTAAATTAGTAAAGGTAAAATTGTAAAGTAAAATTGAACTTTGGCTCCCTAAAATGATAAAAATTTGATTTAATCCTTTAAAATTATAAAGATAGAGACTATTAAAAATGGTGAAATTATACTTTTACTATCGTAAAAATTACAATTTAATTTCAACCCCTAAAAAATTTTCTAGCTTAAAGCCAAAAGATTACCGACAACTTATATTAAATTTTTATATTTAATTTACAATTCATGTCATATTATATATACATTTTTTATATAGTGCCATAAATAACATCTTACATACATAATCGCTCTTAACCGTCATTAGGATTTGTGCAAGACATTAGTTTGATGATAAAGTTGAATCTCACAATTAATTGAATATAAATATTTTATTTAATAAATATTTAAAAATAATATTTTGTTAAAAGAATAGTTATTTAAAATCATGGTAATATAATTTAAACTCTTATATACATATTAGGAATTTTATTATATGAGTATTCGTAGAAAATTATGTATTTAGAACTGCAGTATTTAAACATAACATCTATTAAATAATGAAAAGTATAATTTGAAACTATTAATAATAGCACATATATAATATGTCAAGTTGACTTGTAACATAAATTGCTAACAACATTATCTTATACTAAATTATGACACACTCACGATGTGAATGAAAAAATATTCTATTATAAAATTTAAATAAACCTTAAAACTAATATAACTAAAGTTAAAATCTCATCATCATATTATTTTATTAAAAATTTGAAAAGATAAAAACATCCTCCAATTGATTATTGAATATTTCAAATCAAACAATATCATAAAGCTTCTATATAGGAGCAACGTTAACGAAAGAAATCAAATTCTACTTTTCAACTCCTTATCCATTTCATTGTTGGTGCAATGATAATGGAAATATGGTATGTTTGGATTTTCATAATATTTTTTGAGTGTAAGTGTAGGCAACTGGATTTATAGGTGGAGGAACCCTAAATGCAAGGGCAAACTCCCTCCTGGTTCCATGGGATTCTCTTATAGAGAGACCCTTAGCTTCTTTGTCACTTCCAACCCATTGACATGCATCCTTTCGTTAATGAAAGATTGAAAAGGTAATAAAATAACCTAGAATTATACACGGTCAGTGCATTAAGTATCTCACATTTTTCAAATATGGTTTTAGATACGGTCCGTTGTTCAAGACAAACATAGCTTGTCGACCGGTGGCGGTGTCATCAGATCCCGAATTCAACTACTTCTTGCTGCAAGAAGGAAACTCATCGAACTCTATTACATGGGTTCCTTTTCACAGATGGTACACCACGATAACATGAGTAACGTAGGTGGCTACTTCCACAGGTATCTACGGCGCTCCATTCTCAGTCATTTCAGATATGAGCCACTCAAACGTAAGCTGTTGTCTGAGTTTGAGGATGTAATAAACCATGAATTACATAAGTGGACCAATCTGCCAGAGGTCGATGTAAAACGCCAAACTGTTCCTGGGCAATTATAGCATATACATAACCAGATGATCCAAGAATGAAATATTGTAGTAAAGATAAATATAGATTGTTGGTTTGGGTATTTAGATGTTATTTGATTTAGCCTCACAGATCCTGATGAGCCATAAACCAGAAGAAAATTTAGGTGAAGATTGAAACAACATGTTGCAATCAATTATGACATTTATATATCCCTGGGACTACTTTCTACAAATGTATACAGGTAAAAACATGCCATTAAATATGAATTTCATCATGAATCCTTCTAGGGTAAACACTAATGAATATATCTTTGACTGCAGAAGAAAAGAAAAGCAATAAAGCTGACAAGTAGGGTTGTAGAAGAGAGAATGAAGGGGTACTCTTGTGATAATTTAGCAGAAGGTTGCAATAAACGGAGATTATTTGGATGAAATAGTAGGAGACATTGGGAAAGAAGCATTTTTGACGAAGGAATTCGTGTCTTACCTTCTGTTTGCTTGATCTTTCTTTCTGTCGAGACTATTTCACCCACTATCACTTTGGCTACCATGTATCTACTGGACAACCCATCGGCTTTGCAACAATTAACAGTTCGTTCCTTCCTTTATATGCTTTTAACTTATTATTATTATTGCTTTTAATTAAATTAATATATACTAAGCATTTATATTTTTGCTAGGTGAATATTTTAGATAACTGAGGGTTTATTTATATTTTTAATAATATAATCTGAGTTTTGGGGTTATGTTATATTTTCGGATTTTATGAGTGTATACATGAATATATGCAATTTTGTAGGTCTTAACTATAAAATTAGCCCCAATCAATATTGTTTTCCTCACTTATTTAGAAAGTTAAAAAAATGGTATATGTTATGTGTCACATATGTTATGTGTCACGTACTAATTGATTGAGATTGTATGTTGGGATAAAATGACAAAAAAATTTGAAAAAATTTGGATATTAATATGTTAGTTTTAAGAAATGAATTCCAGGAGGAGCATGAGGAAATTCTAAAGAACAGAAAGATGCCAATTCTGGACTTGTATGGGAGGAATACAAATCCATGACGTCACTCATTACGTGAGTTAATTACTTAGCCAATTTTAATAAATAAATTTAGCCATGTTTGTTCATGTTTTGTTTTTGTTTTTTTTGGTTATTTTTAGGTGATAAATGAAACACTTAGGTTAGAAAATCTTCTTCTAGAGATGCTGAGAAAAGTTATAGCTGACATTCACGTCGATGGTAAATAACAATATGTATACATATATATATTATTACTAATTTATTTGAATATATTATAAACAAGTGTGATTCATCCTTTAAATAATAAAATTAAAAATATAAATATTGCAGGATATAAAATACCAAAAGGTTGGATCTCCTATTGGTTATGCCCACAGCTCTTCATCTGAACCTAATATATATGAAAGATCCTACCTTCAACCCTTCAAGATGGAAGGTATAATTATACTCTTTCCCATGGATTAAATCTTAAATAAAACTTTGGGAGCAATTAATTATAGTTTTCCTTATGATATTTTTAAAATAATAAAATGAATAAAAATGTACAAGCCCAATTTTGGGCTAAACCTGGCCCACTAAGTTTAAAGCGCAAAATAGGCAACTAGTAGATTTAGGGTTTAGAATCAAACCTAAATCACCTAACTAACAGCCGCCTCCGACCTTGTCCCATCCTCCACCTTTGTGCCCCACCACTCTCGCATCGCCTCTTCACTGCAGCATTACGAGGGGACGTAAAGCAAATAGCAAAAATGGCTATTTAAAGCCGAATCCAAAACGTTTGTAAAGAATTTTTTTTCAAATACAAAAAGCATTAAGATTCAAGCATACAAAATAATCACAAAGAACAAAGCGACGGCGAAGAGAAAAAGGAAAAGCTCCATCGTGTCAAGGTCGTGTTTTGTTTTCATTTTGCTGAAACTATTTAGACATATACATACATATTTTTTTTAGTTATTTGTATGTAAATATAAATAAAAATAAATAAAATAAAAAGGGGAAAAACGGAAGGCGGCGTGACGGCAGATACTGACCTGAATCGGTACGCCCTTCAGCCCAATGAAAATCGCCACGCCTCTCTCCCTTTTTTTCCTTTTGACAGAAATGAAAATTTTGGAAGATTTTAGGCTTTTATAGCCCTTCGTCGAAAGCGACTGTTTGGTGCCAGCGTGCCAAACCCCAAAAATGACGTTTGACACGACGGAGCGAATTCGCATGCGGTGCGCGTTTTTTGGGCGAGAGGGGTTATTTGCCTCTCGTCTCTTCCTTTCAAGGATTCACAATTAATCTTATTTAATTCTAATTTGACCCTAAATTTACCTGGTTTCAATTTGGTATTTATGACTCACAATGTTTTGGTAGATCGATATTTGCTCCTGGTCCCTCCGGTGTTGCTCGCGCGCTGTTCAAATTAATCCTTTTTCTTTCCAATTATTTGAAATTCTCCTCAAAATTCCATGTTAATTCAATTTCATCCTTTTACTTTCCCTCATTATTCTAATTTAATTTAATATTATTTATAAACATCATGTTTTATTATTATTGTATATTTATTAATATTGTTATTTCATTTTATTATATATGTTATAAATAATTTCAATATTATTATTAATTATAACGATATGTATGTTAATAACACATTTTTGTCTATATATATATATATATATTTTTTTAATACTATGTGTATATTTTGATGTATTACATTATATGTTTTGTCCGTGTACTATGTATATATATATACGTATGTCATTAATCTTATTAGGTATTTATTGTATATATATTTACATAATATTATAATAATTGTTTTTATTTCTATTCATTTCCATTTATATATATATTGTACATGCCTTTATATATAGCATGTCAGATTATCAGTTATATATATATATGTTTATGCAATGTTTATTAGCATTATCTTTGCATCGTTATTATATCTCTCGTTGTCATACCATTGCATTATCACTTCATCATTATTATTGTTACTAACATGTATATACACTATATATTTTACTATATTACGTATACATTTTTATATACGCTATGGATATGCGCTTAAATATTGTATTATGCATCATGTTTTTACTCATTCGCTTTAAATAATTCTTTCATAAAGCGATATACCGTATTTGGTGATTCGAGATAATCGTGCCCTAACTTCTACGGGTTTCGATTTTTCTCATTTAACCTAAAATAACGGAATACTCTTTTAAATCGCTATACAATTTTGAAAATGCTTATTCTCAAAGAAACGAGGTGTTATGCCCTAACTTACGGGTGTGTGACATTTTGTCACCTCGAGATAAGAATTGGTTTTAAAATAAAAACAATATTCGATGTTTGAGAACTCGAGAAAACGTGCCCTAACTACTGGGTTTCGATTTCTCTTGTTTACTCTAAATAACCGAATACCCTTTTAATAAATTAAAATACGCAAATTTTATATATAAAAGGCAAGCTCGCTCTCAAAAATTCAAGATGTCGTGTCCTAACTTACTGGATGTGACATTTTATGTTTTGAGACGAAAAGGTCTTTAACATTTGAGCATTTTTTAAAGAGGGATCGTATTTCAAATCCTTTCAAATTTTCGATCTTCGATCTTAAGACATTAATTAATCAACTAGGTACCAATTTTGGGCGTACCGAGGGTGCTAATCCTTCCTCGTACGTAACCGACTCCCGAACTCATTTTCTGATTTTCGTAGACTAAAAATTATCGTTTTAGTAAATCTTAACTTTTATTAAAATGATTAATTTAAGGTGACCCAATCACACCTCGTCAAAAAAGATTGGTGGCGACTCCTCTATTTGTTTTTTTCATTTTCAAAAACCTAAGTCGATCTCCGTTTTACAAAAAATGGTTACGACAGCTTGGCGACTCCACTGGGGACATTAAATAAGAGAGTCAAGCCACAAGTTGATTAACTTTTGCCTTTTTATCGAAAATTGAAAATTTGATTTTGAAATACGATCCTTTCATTGCATTTCATCAACTTTTTGTGGTTTATATAATACTTGTTGCGTTGGTCCGAGTCTTTAAATAGTGTCACATATTGCATTACACGACCGCCGTGGTCACACCCTCTTAAGTGGGAGCGCGAAACTACTCCTTCGTGAGGTTTTCACCTCCGTGCAGGATAGTGGATCGCTTTCGGGATACATCCGTACCTATGTTTTCGTGAGATTTTCGTCTCCGTGCAGCCATAGGGAAATGTATTCCCTGAACCGAACTCGATGCTGAAGAGCCTATAATGGGTGAAGATCGAGGAATCTGCTGGTTCAGGTACCCTTACTCTAGAACCGAGCCCCATATAGCGAGCCTTAAGAGCCCACCCTAGGTAGAGCCACTCCGAAACCCTAGTGGTTACCTGGGCAAATGCTATATTTATTATTCCTTGTTTGCTTTGAATTGTGTACTACTTGCTTTGTTTTATTTTGATTGTATTTGCATGGCATTTTCATCATAAAAGGTGTTGATTCACATTCGGTTCCTAAGTAGATAGCTTATCATGGAAAAGGGGTTTTTGATAAAGTAGAGGACAACGCAATTTGTTCGGATATGGGTGAGACAACACAACAAGAGAAAGGTGATAGTCTTACCGAAGGGTACGTATCAGAATTATGGGATTTTACTCGAATCAGCGTAACTCAGAATAATCTCCGAGAGATGAAAGAAATTTGGGGTCAGTGGGATGACGAGGTCAAACAATTATTCTACAATCATTACAGGGATTTACCTTATCTGCTCGATGTCAAGGTAGATGAACATCTGTTTTGAGCCCTCGCCCAATATTGGAATTCTGCTTATAGTTGCTTCACTTTTCGGAGGGTAGATCTGGTCCCTACTGTAGAAGAGTACACGGCCTTGCTCCATTGCCCGAAGGTTCAGGTGGACCGAATCTATTCCAGACCTGCCAACGTCCCAGCATTCTCAAAAAAGTTGATGAGCATCACAGGGATGAGCGAACAGTGGGTTACAACCCGGATCAAACAGAAAGGAAATTGTAAATGCATTCCTTGGAAGAATCTGAGAGATCTAATCTTGGCGCACCCCGACGTGAAAAAAAGGGTAGATGTCTTCGCCCTGAGCATTTATGGACTGGTTATCTTCCCTAAAGCATTGAGACATGTAGACGAGGTGGTTTCTGATCTTTTTGACAGGCTTGGTAAAGGGACCACACCGGTACCCGCAATCTTGGCTGAAACTTTCAGATCATTGAATGCTTGTCGAAGAAGCGGGTGAAGGAGATTTATAGGATGCGACATGCTCTCTGTTTGTCGTGGTTCCTGATCATTTTTGGAAAGTGGAAAAGGTCTCGTATCGTGTCTTCTCTGGAAATTACTCTCCACCGAAAGAATTAGTAGCTACGCTGAGGAGAGATGATATCACGAAGAAAATTGGATGGCGATTCTTCAAAGTTTGCAAGAGGAAGGCGTTGAATGGAGGGTCCCGTGGATGGTCCCCAATGAAATATTATACCGATGCAGAGATTTTGATTAGGTTCCCTTGTTAGGAGTATGGGGAGCCGTCGGGTATGCCCTTTGCTTGCATTAAGGCAATACAAGTCTCAGCAGATTGACGCCACCAACATACGGGTTAGCTCGTGCATGAGTTCGTATTCACGGGGAACAATTACAAAAGAAAGTTCGCGAGATATCGAATGCCGGAACCGGACTCGTGAATGAAAAAGTTTCTTGCCAATCCCATGACTACCCCCGAGTACGACGACCGGTGGTGGAGTCGGAGGATTAACGACAACATCCTGTGTTAGATCAAGAGAACCCTCGGTCGATGGAAGAACACTTAAGAGTAATCCCATCCGAGCTAGAAATCATCAGCGTGAATTTTGAGAGAAAGAGTCTAGAACTAGAAAAGAAGATCGAGCAATTGGAGGAAGAAAAAATGCAATTGGGATTAGATGTCGACGCCCGAGAAACTAGAAGCCGAAAGACTCGAAGGAAAGGAAAAAACAAGGCTGAAGAAGATTTGGACAGTTTGAAAATGGACTACAAGAAGCTGCGTAGGTCAATGAAAATCGTTGGGTTAGGAAAAACATCTGAGCAGTGGCGACAAGAAGTCAAAGAAGAGAAAAGCAAAGCCAACCGATTGGGAAGAAAAGTTCGGGATGTTCAAACTCGAGAAGGTGCTCTAAAAAGAAGTTTGGTAGAAAGCCAGAATGAGAAGGAAGGGTTAAAGATTCGAGTATCAGAGTTAGAAAGATCCTTGTATCAGTATCGTGCGCGTAACTCTGTGATCGAGTTGAAAGCCAGTCAGAATAAGATTGAAGAATTAAAGGAGAATATAGAAGAGCTCAAAACAGAACTGCAAAATCGTGAACTTCAGATTGAACTCCTTGAGGAAAATAACGAGCAATATAAGGCGCAGCTTCATCAATCCCAAGATCAGGTCTGGAGTAGAGACTACGTCATGGGCGAAGCTTTGACTCAAGTGTGAGAAGTGGCTGATCACTTGCAGACGCTAGCAGTACAAGCCGATGTACTGAGTCTAAAATACGAGTCAGAATCAGACCGAGGCCGAGAACTAGCTTGGCTTCTTAGGCAAGTCAAGGCCCTAAGTATCAGGGCCAAGCCATATATGTAATCTATTTTATGTAAAGAAACTTGTTTTCTAGAAAAGTTACTCTAATGAAATCGGACTGGAATCAACACTTTTTTGCACTCATCACATTCATTGCATTCATGCATCAACATTGTATCATATGCACTAAAACTCACACAAAACCCTAAAAATCATGGCAGTTACCCTGGAACATCGTTACGGTACAAGAGGAAAAACAAGAGCAATGGACCAAAGATTAGAGAGACTGGAACAAATGCAAAAGAGATGCAGGACCAACTACAAACACGTATGCAAGAACAGCTTGCCAAAATCCAACAAGATATGAGAGATCAGATGCTGGAATCCCAGAAAAGTATGATGGATCAATTAACGCGCCTATTGGCTGGCAGATTAGAAAAAGGGAAAAGCCCTTTGGTCAACACGGGAGACGATATGGAAGATCCTACTTACCCTCGGGTTTGCCCCGGGCAGGTTCGAGCACAACCTGACGTGTACCCAAGAAGGCCATCGGTCACAATTAGGCCCCAACCATTTCAAGCCGGTGTCTCAGTACCGATGAATTATCAGGCTGGTTCAGGATCCAATCCAGGGGACAACCCGACCAACCCTGTGGTCCTCAATCTCGATGAAGTAACAGAGATAGAAAAAACGAGGGTGGAACTCCCGAAAGAGCTCGAAGAAAGATGTAGATGGTTAGAAGAAAAATTTAAAGAAATGGAAAACACCGACTATCGTGGTGGAATCGATGCTAAGGAATTAAGTTTGGTTCCGGACCTGGTACTCCCTCCCAAGTTCAAAACTCCAGAATTTGAGAAGTACAACGGGACTAGCTGTCCCGAAGCTCACATCACTATGTTCTGCAGACGAATGGCAGGTCATGTTAATAATGACCAACTATTAATTCATTATTTCCAGGAAAGTTTGGTTGGGGCCGCTTCTAGATGGTACAACCAACTGACTCGCGCTCAGATCGGTTCATGGAAAGATTTAGCACAAGCTTTCATGAAGCAGTATGGTCATGTGGCAGACATAGCCCCTGACAGAATCACTTTACAGAACATGGAGAAAAAGCATAATGAAAGCTTTAGACAGTATGCCCAGCGATGGAGAGAGGTGGCCACCCAAGTCCAACCCCCCTGTTGGAAAAAGAAACCACTATGCTCTTCATCAACACCCTGAAGGCGCCTTTTATTAACCATATGCTGGGTAGCACGACCAAAAGCTTTTCAGACATAGTAATATCGGGAGAAATGATAGAAAATGCGATAAGATGTGGGAAAATAGAGGCGGAGAAAGCACCAAAAGGTCAAGCACGAGAAAGAAAGAGTAATGAGGTAAATAATGTGAGCTCATATTCGAAATCGATCACCGTAAGCCAACCAAGGTCAACAACCCCTGGTCAGCAAGGCCCACCCAGACAAGAGCCTAATTCAAGGCAAAATAGGGAGAAACTTCAGTTTACGCCCATTCCGATGACATATAAGGAGTTATACCAAAGTTTATTCGACGCACATGTCGTGTCTCCCTTCTATCTAAAACCAATGCAACCTCCATACCCCAAGTGGTACGATGCAAATGCCCAATGCGAATACCATGCGGGAGCCACAGGTCACTCGATAGAAAACTGTACCACTTTCTAGAAATTGGTTGAAAGACTCATCAATATAGGCGTCGTGAAATTTGATGATACATCTAGTGCAGATAATCCATTACCCAACCATGGAGACAAAGGGTAAATACGATAATCGAGGGTTTGGGGAAAAGACTAAGATGAATATTGCAGAAGTGAAAACCCCGTTGAAAGAAGTATGGAAGAAAATGGTAGAAAGAGGGTTGATAGCACTGTAATTTCAGGGTCGGACCTAGAGAGGAGCAAAGAATTATTGCAAATTCCACGATCTAGAGGATCACGAGCTTGAGTAAATGCGTGAATTCAAGACTTTGTTACAAAGAGGCGATGGATAATAAGGAGTGGAATTCTTGAATATGTTGGGAGCCTAGAAGAAACAGATGTATGTGCCTCCGAAGAAGGTTCGACGAAGGATGTTTATAAAGTCAACCACCCAGTGGTTATCATATCGCGTCCGAGAATGAATGAAACTGGGGCACAAATTGCGCCCAAGGTTATAATCCAGAAGCCCATTGTTTTCCCTTACAAAGATAGCAAAAGGGTACCGTAGAACTATAATTGCAATGTGACAATCCCAGAAGAGGAAATTCCAATTAATGCATCTGAGGAAAGTCAAGACGAGGGTTTTTATACACGCAGCGGAAGGCGTTATACCCTAAATACAACAGTCGAGCGGGTTAAAGGAAAGTCAGTGGCAATTGAGCAAAATAAAGAGAGGTCGGCGGGACCTGAACCAGCTGTTAATGAATCAGTGACCGAAAAAGAAGTAAAAGAATTCTTAAAATTTCTAAAGTACAGCGAATATAGCGTCGTGGAACAGCTGCACAAGCAACCAGCTCGTATATCGGTATTGGCCTTACTCTTAAGCTCAGAAACCCATCGCAGCGCATTGATGAAGGTGTTGAATGAAACTTATGTTGCTAACGATATATCTGTAAACAAGCTGGACCACTTAGTCAACAATATAAGCGCCGACAACTTCATATTCTTCAATGACGATGAAGTACCGCCAGGAGGCCGGGGATCGACTAAAGCTTTGCATATCACGACTCGCTGTAAAGGGTACATATTACCAGGCGTATTGATTGACAATAGGTCTGCACTAAATGTCTTACCTTTATCTACACTGAATAGGTTGCCAGTAGATAGTTCCTATATGAAGACATGCCAAAATGTGGTGAGAGCATTTGATGGTACGGAGAGGAAGGTAATGGGGAGAATTGATATACCCCTCTTAATCGGGCCGAGCATGTACGAGGTAGACTTCCTAGTCATGGACATTAAGCCTTCGTATAATTGCCTATTGGGTAGGCCATGGATTCACTCAGCGGGGGCAGTGCCGTCATCGTTGCATCAAAAGCTCAAATTTATAACGGAGGGTCGATTGGTAACCATAAATGCGGAGGAAGATATCATTGCATCTGTTACCAGCGACGCGCCATATGTGGGCACAGATGATGAAGCAGTTGAATGTTCTTTTCGGTCTTTAGAATTCGTGAACGCGACATTCATTACCGAAGGAAACGAGATTCCGAGGCCCAAGTTATCTGAGACTACAAGAATGGGACTACGGCTAACTGTTGGAAAAGGAGCCCTACCCGGAAGAGGACTCGGGAAATACCTCCAGGGAGTGACTAATGCACCAATGATAAAGGACAAACAAGATCGTTTCGGGTTAGGATTCAGGCCAGACACGAAACAAAGAAAGAAGGAGCTGGAGAAGAAGCAAGAGAGAAGGAGAGCGCGATTGAGCGGGGAAGAAATCAAATGGGAGCCCATGACCTTCCCCCATATTTCAAAGACTTTTGTGTCTGGAGGAGTCATTCACTCAGCGAGGGGCACGTCGAGAAAGGAAATCGTGGAAGGAATGATGGAAAATTTGGGCATCAATGCCACATACGAAGAAGGAACTGAGATAGAGAATCTGTCGGGCATTCGCCCTCATGAGCCGGGAAGTGTTCTGAATAATCAGACTGCGGAAGAGATTCCTGTAGTCTTTAGAACTAACGCAGAGTAATATTCAAAACACACTTGTTACTCTAGGCCTAGGAGTAATAAGAGTCCCTTTTTGTGAAAATAGGTCTATGTTCAAAATCGTTATTTCAATGAAATGCATCCTTTTGTCTTATTCCCAAATATTCTTTTATTCTTTCGTTCATAATCATACCATACATATCATTGTTCTTAGATTCCTTTGTTTTTTGCATCCTCCTCGTACCTCCAACAGGTCTCCAGATATCAACGATGTGAGCGACATTGCTATTAACTCGAGTCTCCTTTTGAGCGGGATATGTGTCTAGAGGATCTCGGGACTTCGAGGATGATGGAGGCGTGACTTATTCACGATTTGTTAAGAATGGTAGAATAAGAGGAGAAACAGATTCTACCCCATGAAGAGACAGTAGAAGTCGTGAACTTGGGAAATGACCAAGAAAAGAAAGAAGTAAAGATCGGAGCCTGCATTACCACAGAGACAAAACGGGACCTTATTGAGTTACTCTAAGAGTTCAAGGACGTCTTCGCATGGTCGTATCAAGACATGCCTGGGCTAAGTACTGACATCGTGGTACACAAGCTCCCCATCAAAGAAGAATGCAAGCCAGTTCAACAAAAGCTTCGAAGAATGCGGCCCGATGTTTTGTTGAAAATAAAAGAGGAGGTCAAGAAGCAATTTGATGCTGGGTTCTTACAAGTAGTCAAGTACTCGGAATGGGTAGCTAATATTGTCCCCGTCCCTAAAAAAGATGGAAAAGTACGGATGTGCATGGACTACAGGGACCTGAACAAGGCCAGCCCGAAGGATAATTTCCCGTTGCCTCATATCGACACCTTAGTGGACAATACGGCAGAGTTACTCACTTTTCTCCTTCATGGATGGTTTCTCGTGGTACAATCGGATAAAGATGCATCCCGAGGACATGAATAAGACCACATTTGTAACCATGTGGGGAACGTTTTGCTATAAGGTGATGCCATTCGGATTGAAAAATGCGGGAGCAACGTATCAGAGGGCCATGGTGACCTTGTTTCATGATATGATGCACAAAGAAATTGAAGTTTATGTCGACGACATGATTGCCAAAGCTCGGACAGAAAAGGAACATGTGCTACTCTTGAGGAAGTTATTTCTGAGGTTGAGGAAATTCCAACTGAAACTCAATCCAGCAAAGTGTACCTTCGGGACCAGTCCGAAAAGCGCTAGGATTAAGTAGTCGGTGAAAAGGGATTGAGATTGACCCGAGATAAGGTCAAAGCCATACAAGAGCTACCTCCACCACGCACTCAAAAAGAAGTTCAGGGATTCCTGGGAAGATTGAATTACATCACTCGGTTTATTTCACAACTTACCGAGAAATGTGACCCCATATTCCGTCTCCTTAAGAAACACAACCACGGTGTTTGGGACGAGGATTGCCGAAGACTTTTCGACAAGGTTAAGCAATATTTGTCTAATGCCCAGTGTTGACACCACCTAATCCGGACAAGCCATTGATCTTTCAGATTTAACGGTGTTTGAAAATTCTATGGGATGTGTGCTTGGCCAACACGATGAGTCAGGAAGGAAAGAAAGAGCAATATACTATCTCAGTAAGAAGTTCACTGAGTGTGAAACAAGATACTCGCCGATTGAAAAGTTGTGTTGTGCCCTAATCTGGACAACCCGAAGATTGAGACAATACATGTTGTATCACACAACTTGGCTAATCTCTAAAATGGACCCTCTGAAGTACTTGATGGAATCAACTACTTTGAATGGGAGAATGGCCCGATGGCAAATTCTACTTTCTGAATTCGATATAGTCTATGTTAACTAGAAGGCTATAAAGGGAAGTGCGATAGCAGACTTTCTAGCCAGTAGAGCCCTAAAGGACTACGAGCCCCTGAACTTTGACTTCCCAAATGAAGATCTAATGTACATAGCAACCACTGAAAAAGACCCTCAAGAGAGTCATCATTGGAAGCTAAACTTTGACGGAGCATCAAATGCTGTGGGCAACGAAATCGGAGCAGTCTTGGTATCCTCGAACGGAGATCATTATCCCTTTACTAGTAAATTGGACTTTGACTGCACGAACAATATGGCAGAATACGAAACATGCATCATGGGAATTCGTGCGGCCATAGAGCGTAAAATCAATGCGTTAGAGGTATACGGAGATTCTGCCCTAGTGATATATCAACTCAAAGGAGAATGGGAGACGAGAGACCCCAAGCTGGTCAATTACCGAAAGCTGATCCTTGAATTGATTAAAGAATTTGATGATATTGTCTTCTGCTACCTCCCGCGAGAAGAAAATCAGATGGCTGACGCCCTAGCAACTTTAGCCTCTATGATCAGGGTGAATAGGCAAGAGGATGTGAAACCAATCCAAATGAGCATTTACGAGGTTCTGGCTCATTGTTACAACCTCGAAGAGGAAGAAGGAAATGATGACCACCCTTGGTACCACGATATCCTGCGATATGTAAAGAATTTTGAGTACCCCGACCAGGCTACTGAGAATGACAAAAGAACGTTGAGAAGACTGGCCAATGACTACGTCTTGGACGGAGAGATCCTATACAAAAGAAGAAAGGATCAAGTACTGTTAATATGTGTGGACACTATTGAGGCTAAGAAAATCTTAGAAGAAGTCCACGAAGGCGTCTGTGGGACACATGCTAATGGCTTTACAATGGCCAGGCAAATTATGAGGTTTGGTTACTATTGGTCTACCATGGAAGGAGACTGCATCAACTACGCCAAAAGATGTCATAAATGCCAAATCTATGGAGACAAGATTAACGTGCCTCCTTCACCCCTGCATGTTATGACTTCACCATGGCCTTTCTCGATGTGGGGCATGGATGTGATTGGACCAATTTCGCCAAAAGCTTCAAATGGGCATCGGTTCATCTTCGTGGTTATTGACTACTTCACCAAATGGGTAGAAGCTGCCTCATACGCCAATGTTACTAAATCGGCAGTTAGTAGGTTCCTAAAGAAAGAAATCATTTGTCGGTATGGAATGCCAGAAAGGATCATATCTGATAACGCATTGAATTTGAACAACAGCACAATAGCGGATGTGCGCAACCAATTCAAGATCGACACCACAACTCGTCACCATATCGTCAGAAAATGAGCAGTGCGGTTGAGACAAACTAATAAAAACATTAAGAAGATTGTGGGGAAATGACCGAGACTTATAGAGACCGGCATGAAAAGCTACCATTCGCCTCTATGCTTACCGAACGACCGCCGGTCGGGACTCTACCAGGGCCACACCTTTCTCGTTGGTTTATGGAATGGAAGCGCTTTTACCTATCGAGGTTGAGATTCCTTCCCTCGAGTTTTGTCGAAGTAAAGTTGGATGAAGCGAGTGGATCCAATCACGATACGATCGATTGAATCGATTGAAGAAAAGAGGCTAAGGGCTATCCGTCATGGTCGATGTATCAAAAGCGAATGATGCGAGCTTACAACAAAAAGGTTCGTCAAGAGAGTTCCACGAAGGAGACCTAGTATTGAAAAGATCCCGCCATACAAAAGGATTTGAGAGGAAAATGGATGCCTAATTGGGAAGGACCTTATGTGGTAAAGAAGGCATTTTACGGAGGAGCATTGATATTGGCCGAGATGGATGGCAAGACTTTACCCAATCCTGTGAATTCAGATTCGGTTAAGAAATACTTCACCTAAAAAAAAAAAAGGAGAGGCCAAGGTGAAAACCCGCAAAGGGCATCTTGAGACCAAAGGGGATTTGAGTTGAAAACCCGAAAAGGGCGGCTCAAATTCGGTCAAAGTGGGGCATACAGCAGTCTTGCTATACCTGAATTAACAATGAAGGAGTATGCTACATCTCGGGGCATCCACAAGGGTACTCTAGATCCCCTAAACACACATCGAGCAAAAAGAGAGTCCTCGAGAAGTTCGTACATAGAAACTCATGCTGCGATATCTGGGGCACCTATTTTCTTTCTATCCATTTTGTATTCCAGCAACATTTTTTGAGATTGATCCATTCCCAAGTTTTATTTCCGACAAATTTCACCATTGTCATTGTTGTGATCCTTTTCAAGTATCTTGCATTGAAATGATGATTAATGGATTAAAGTCATTTTTGCAAAAGAGTTCTGCATATTACTCTAAAAGTTTCTAAATAGTACAGGAACCTGAAACAGGACTATTATTTAGAACTAACCCAAACGAGAAGAATAAATTTAAATTGGGACTACCTCTTCGGGTTTTCTATTCAAAATTTAAGCTGAACAAGAAGATCAAGTATCGTTTCAGTGAAAAAACCTTAATGAACAAAGAGTGATGGCAACCTAAAACAAAAAAGGGGGGGATCCATTCTCACAACATGCTACACTTGTGCATTCATAGATCATTCATGACACACCTAATTAGGAGCATTTGATTCATTCGGATCATAGCATCCTAATCATTTGACATAAGCATCACACTTAGTTAGGAGCATTTGATTCATTTCAATCGTAGCATCCTAATTATTTGGCATAAACATAGATACATGAAACAGGTTCTACGGACCAGGTTTTTCAGAGGACAGTGGAGTGGAATCGGTGAATTCACAAGCCTTAACACCCTAAGCAGTAGGGTAACGGGCTAAATTTACAGGGTCTTAAACCCCTAAGCAGTAGGGTAACAGACCGAATTGCAGATCTTATCTCCCTAAGCAGTAGTGGAGCAGATCGAGGATTGACAAACCTTGACACCCTTAGTAGCAGGGTAACAAGCTGAATTTTAATGATCTCATCATCCTAAGCAGTAGGGAAGCAGATCAAAAGACGGTGAATCTTGCCCTCCTGAGGTTGCAGTGAAGCAGTTTCAAACCACCAAACCTTAACCCCCTAAGCAGTAGGGTAACAAGTTGAATTTTAATGATCTCATCATCCTAAGCAGTAGGGAAGCAGATCGAAGGCGATGGGCTCAACCCCCTAAGCAGTAGGGTGGCAAGCCAAACTTACAGACCTTAAACCCTAAACAGTAGGGTAACAGGTTGAATTCACGTATCAACAAGCCTTAAACCCCTAATAATAAAGTGCAAAGTTGAAAATCAAATGTCTTCCCCCTGAAGCAGCAGCAGAGTTGACCCAAGCCACAGCAGATCCCCTTGAAGTTTCAGTCCAATTGATTGCAGCTACAACGGATCTCTTTGAAATTTCAGTAGAATTAGCTAAAGTCACAAGTCTTATCTACGTAGGGTTGCAGTAGAACGGATCAAAATAAACCTTACCTTCTTGAAGTTGCAATAGAGCAGTAAAGCGGAGTGAAACGACAAGATTGTAATGAAGCTACTTGGAGAAAAGGAGCGCTAGACAAGTCCGCACACGATGAGAGACAGGGCAAAACCGGTCTTTCTTAAGTCTTTGCTCTGTTCTCTCGTTACACGACAACGAGCAAAGAGGGCAATTGCATACAAGCCCATTTGCCCGGCCCAAGACCTAAAATACTAACCCAAACCCAAACACAAAATTGAGAAACCCTAGCCCCCAAGTTCTTTGCGCGCTCGCCTTATCCCATCCTCCACCGCCTCTGTCCCATCACCACGCTGCTCCACCGCCTCTTCACCTGCAGGCATTAAGGAGACAAGACAGAAAGCAGAAACAAGTTGTAGAAAATGCCTATTAAAGGCCAAATCCAAAACAATGTATTTTTTTGGGCAAGAGAGAAATAAAAAAACACAATATTTTAGACTACGAAACACAAGCAAAAATAAAAAAAACACTAAATCGGAAACAAATATCAAGAATCGGATATCAAGAAGACAATGGTGATTTCATTCTGGACACATCTTGATCTATTTCTTTTTTTTCCTTTTTTTTTCTTTTTTTTTTCTTTTCGAATCTCCTATTTGCGTATATAAATTATAAACATATAAAATATATAAGATAATATAAAAAATAAAAATAAATAAAAAAAATGGAAGAAACTTTACCTTTTAGGCCACTGCACGGTGGCGGTGCTTGCAGCAGCGGTGTGTATGCGCGCGCGGCCCCTCCCGGCCGAGATCTTTGGGATCGTCCCAGAGAGAAAGAGAGAAATCTCCCCTTTTTTTTCTAAAGCAGCTAAAAATGAGCAGCAAAAGAAAAATTGGGGGTTTTATAATGGTACTAAAACGGTACCGTTTTGGCCCTCCCCTCCCAAGCATAAAACGACGCCGTTTTGGGGGGGGAGCGGGCCGACCCGACCCGACAGGCATGGGATCCGCGTGTTTTTGAAGCGGAGGGGCTATTTTCACTTTTGGTCCCTCCGCTTTTTTATCATTTTGCAATTAAGTTTATTATGCTTTTAAATTCGCCCCTTTGATTTTATTTCGCTTACATTTTGGTCCCGATTAAAGTGCAGCGTTTTGGGGAAAGGAAAATTTCCTTTTTTAGTCCCCCATGTCATTCGCGCATTCCAAGTGGATCCCTTCCCTTATATTTATTTTTTTGATTTGGCCCAAAAACTATGTTTTGTTTCAGTTTTTAGTCCCCTTTTTTATTTTCATTCCCTCAACATTAAATTAATCATTTTTTTTATTGTATCATTTTTTATTTAAGCTTATTATCATTGTTATTTATTATTATTATTATTATTATTATTATTATTATTATTATTATTATTATTATTATTATTATTATTATCATCATCATATTTGTACTTATACTTATTTTATTCTAAAGCCATTTTATTACTAAATCTATTATTATCATTATTACTATTATTGTTATTATGATTATTATTATTATTATTATCATTATCATTATTATTATTATTTTACCATTATTATAAATTTTTATTATCATAAATTATTATTATCGCTATTACTATTTTTGTTAACGTTTTTACCAATTTATTATTTCCTATTTTTATATTTATTGTTATTATCATATATATTACTAATGTATGTAAAGTTTTATTATTACCATTATTATTACTAATAGATATATATATATGCTATGTAATTTTCATTATATTACGTATACCTTCACAAATTATTAATAGTTTTTAGTATTATTGTTTTGTTAATGCACTGTATGTCGTATATACATCCTTTTAATATATACATATAATACTCCATATTATGAACCTGTATATTATACTATGTTACATATATCATATCCTTATTATGTTTTTATGTATACTATAAATATTCTATTATTCATACATTCTATTATGCATTTTTTTATATAATAACTATTACATGCTTATTTCACGTATGCATCCCGTATATATATATATTCTTAATACTACATATATTTTTATTTCTATTATTACGTATATTTGTTCTTTTTAAAAAACCTCACATACATATATTTTTATGTAAATTATGCCTACATTTTGCTATATTATGTATATGTATATTTTTCTTTATGTGTATCATGTATATCTTATAAATATTATCACATATTTATCTTCAAAATATATTTATATAATGTTTTATTAATATCACTATTATCATATTATTATTATCATCATTATACCTTTTACTATTATTACTATCGTATTATTACTGTTATCATACTTTCTTCCTTCTGTGTTTGCTTATATGCTATTATTTTTACACTAATATGTATATATATATAGGCATTTTAGCATACTTATTTTGTTTATACATCACTACTCGTATTATCATTTTTTCATCACATCTTTATTTATATCTTTGTAAATAATTTCAAACCTTAAATCATTCATTGTTTGTATTATCATTACCAATATATATATATATATATATATGCTATGCAAATCTTTTATTATTACATTATATATACCTTTTATATATACTATACATATGTATCTTTTAATATTGTGCTATTATTATTCCCCATATATATATATATATATATGTCTCTTTTATACATTTCTTATTACTTCTATCATTACGTACGTATTTTAATATATACTTATATCATTATTATCGTTCACGTTATCGTTGTTATTTCATTTTGTCATCTTTTTATATTCATTTATTTACTTATTAATTTACTTGCGTATTCGATCATTTTATTCTTCTCCTGTGCTTGCTTACCAGCCTTATTATTATTCCATCTTCCATAGCTGCTCGTATTATTATGCTCGGCATTGTCACATTTATTATAACGTATTAATATCGTAATTTCCTACAAATCGCATCATATTTTTTACTCGCTGCTTTAAAATAATTCTTTCATAAAAGTGATATACCGTTTTTGGTGATTCGAGATAATCGTGCCCTAACTTACTGGGTTTCGATTTTTCTCATTTAACCTAAAATGACGGAATACTCTTTTAAATCGCTATACGAATTTTGAAAATGCTTATTCTCAAAGAAACGAGGTGTTATGCCCTAACTTACTGGGTGTGACATTTTGTCACCTCGAGATAAGAATTGGTTTTAAAATAAAAACAATATTCGATGTTTGAGAACTCGAGAAAACGTGCCCTAACTTACTGGGTTTCGATTTCTCTTGTTTACTCTAAATAACCGAATACCCTTTTAATAAATTAAAATACGCAAATTTTATATATAAAAGGCAAGCTCGCTCTCAAAAATTCAAGATGTCGTGTCCTAACTTCTTTGGATGTGACATTTTATGTTTTGAGACGAAAAGGTCTTTAACATTTGAGCATTTTTTAAAGAGGGATCGTATTTCAAATCCTTTCAAATTTTCGATCTTCGATCTTAAGACATTAATTAATCAACTAGGTACCAATTTTGGGCGTACCGAGGGTGCTAATCCTTCCTCGTACGTAACCGACTCCCGAACTCATTTTTTGATTTTCGTAGACCAAAAATTATCGTTTTAGTAAATCTTAACTTTTATTAAAATGATTAATTTAAGGTGACCCGATCACACCTCGTCAAAAAAGATTGGTGGCGACTCCTCTATTTGTTTTTTTCATTTTCAAAAACCTAAGTCAATCTCCGTTTTACAAAAAATGGTTACGACAATAATAATAATAAAAAATTAAATATTATAACAATATTGTAACATTAGATTAAAAAAAACTCACAGCACGCCAATATCAGATATCGATGAAAAATAATGTGACCGATAACATGCATCCAAACAGAAATTTTAGTGCGTTTGAAACTGAAGTAAAATTATTTGCGGGTGTTCCACCACATTAAAAGTGCAGTGAAATTAAACCCACCCTAAATCCGCTTTCTCAACCACTATATCAAACTCCACCAAAGTACAGCTATTGTCACCACTAGTTCATCGGTGCTGATACCATCTATATATTAAGTCACAAGCAACAAGTGAACTGACCTGTAAAAGTAGTCTCTGTGGACCTCTTATCATAATGTTTTACTGAAATTGATACGAAATCTAAGTGGTTGCTATAAACAGGAACTTATTTCTTTAGGCAGAAAGAAAGTAAAAGGAACCAAACTATTATTATTATTATTATTATTATTATTATTATTATTACGCACCACTAATAAGAAATGTGTGCATATAGTAGCATATGCTTTCCCATTGCAACTTCATCATATATATATATATATATCTTATGCTATATTTGGTTAATGGGATTTTATATAATGTCAAATCTTTTAATAGTTTTCTCTAACACTTGTAGTTGAAGCCTCAAGGTGTTTATAAAAGGGTTCAAGTTGAAGTTTAAATAATCATATTCAATTCATACAGTGGGAGTGAAGATAAGTAAAATGGGGTCAAAGAAGCCTTTCCTGGTGGCGCTTCTAGTGCATGCTCTTTCTTCTGGCATGATCTTACTGTCCAAGGCAGTATTCAATATGGGTATGAACATATCTGTGTTTGTCTTCTACAGACAAGTTACTGGAACAATTTTCATGGTCCCTTTCGCCATGGTTTTCGAAGGGTAATTTTAAAGTTTTTCCTCTCATCTTTTTCTTCGTAATTGAAAACAACTATATATATTAAGCTATCAATTGCCCATAAATCGTTTCTGCGTCGTTCCAGAAAACACGCCAAGCCACTTTCAATACTGACCTTCTTCAAGATTTTTATGCTTGCTTCGCTGGGGTAAGTAAATTTCTGGTCGAATGAAAGGTGTTGTTAATTAGGACGACTGAATTTCTAGCTGTTAAATAATTTGAATACTAATGGAATTCGTCAGAGCTATTCGTTTTATTATTATTATTTTTTTAAATTTCAGGATTACCTTAACCTTGAATATTTACGGAGTAGCACTCATTTACACATCTGCAAGCCTTGGTGCTGCCACCATTAATTGCATTCCAGTTATAACGTTTGCCTTCGCAGTTTTACTCAGGCAGGTTTCATTAGCTTCTTTTCTTTAGCTGCCACCTTACTTTCACATTTTGTTTTATTTTATTTTATATTTGATAAAAGATTTATGCGAAACATCTGCGATCATTTATTATTCAGATGAGCTAATTTATAATTTCAATGGCTAAGCCATGAAAGAGAGATAATTACTATACTATTTTTTTTTGTAAATTTATTTTTAACCTTCTTTTTTATTTCAATTTTATCTTTTATATTTTTACCTAATTTTAATTATTTATCTTTCAAAAAGAGTTAAGTTATTTTTAACGAAAATACTAATAAAAATTTTAAATTTTTAACAATGTTGGCTATATAAACATAATATTAATAAGATATTATTTATCTCATATGTTATGTCAATAAATAATTTAAAAAATATAAAAATATTTAAAAATAAAAAATATATTATAAAAAGTTCATAAAAATAAAAAAATTAACATAAAATACATGTATATTGTTATACGAGTTGTCATGCTTAAAAATTTAACATTTTATTTAGTACTTTTAAAAAAATAACAATTTAATAATTTTTAAAGTTGAATTCCTTTTTAAAAAAAAGTTGAAAGTGAAACTTAATTAAAAAATAAAAATTAAATTAATAAAAAATATAAATATTAAAAATATGAAGTTCTTTAAAGACTTGCAATTATATAACCTTTTCAAATTTGCGCACTAATTAGTATCATAAAAAAATGAAATTCTTTTCATAAAAAAGTTGAGATTCTAAAAAATAAAAAATCCTTTAGTCAATTATTAATAAAATATTATTTCTTTCAAAAAATATTATTTAATAATTATCTACTAATTATCTGAAAATAAAAAAGTACTAGAGAAGAGAGAAATTTGGTGAATACAGTTTTCATTTTTCAAGGCAAAGTTTTAATTGAAAGAGCAAGAATACAGGATGGAGAAGGTGAGAGTGAAGACTGTACCTGGCATTGCAAAAGTTGCAGGTATAGTGGTGTGCATGGCTGGCGTTGTCACTCTAGCGTTTTACAAAGGTCCCGCTTTGAAACCTCCCTTCCATCTTCATAATTTCCGTCCCCATAGCGGCGCCCAGGATGGTGACCATGACCATGCTTTTTCTGCCAAAAATTGGATAATTGGATGTTTCCTCTTGCTAGCTTCCTGCATATGTTGGGCTCTATGGCTTGTACTTCAGGTACCTTTCTCGGCCATTAATTTATTTCCCTTAGAATTAATACCAACATTAACCACCCTTTCTTTTTTGTATACCAAGTTAAATTTGGTAAATTTGGTTATTAGTCCCTTCATTTATAAAATTTTTAGATTTAGCCCTTATATTTTTTAAAATTTGAAATTTAATCCTACTCAAACAATAACAATTAAATCTATTTAGTTAAATCCAATTACTAGTTCTGTATTATGAGTACAATTGTAGATCTACTTCATATTCTTTAACTGAATCATTGTAAGTCTTTATACCTTTTGAATTTTAAAATTTCAGTCTTGATGTAAATAACAATCATTGATCTATTAATTGGATATTTAGTGAGTAATATATGGAAACAATAAGCTGACATGGCATCACATATATGATAATATAATTGTCGCATCATATTATGAAAATGGAAAAACTTAATGAATTGAAAATTAAAAATTTGAAAAGTAAAAGGACTAAATTAAATTATTGAGATTAAATCTATAACTTTCCTAAAGTATAGGGACAAATAGTATAATTTAACCTTTATACTATGTCATTTAAACTTCAAAACCTATAAGCTGCTTCCACAATCAAATGTTTTAATCGATGAATCACAAAGACAACCACATATTGATGTCATTTGATGGTTCAAATTTTGACGATAACAGGCTCACATTTTGAAAAGCTACCCTTCCAAGCTTACTTTCACAAGCATTCAGTGCTTGTCGAGTGCGGTCCAGTCATTTATTGTTGCTATTGCTCTGGAAAGAGATCCTCGTCAGTGGAAGTTGGGATGGAATTTTAGACTGCTCGCAGTAGTTTATTGTGTAAGCAAACACAAAGATTCTTCTAATATCTAACAAAATCTATCTTTGCTTTTAGTAAAGTAGGAGAAGATAAAGAAAAGAAATTAGATTTAATCCAAGAATTATTCTAAAAACCAATGTTGTCCCACTTGTTTCAACCTTTTCTTTAGCCGTGATTTATTCGTTAAGATGATTTGAACTTGTTGCTTTAATCTACAATAGGGGATTTTCGTGACCGGTGTTGCATACTACTTGCAAGCATGGGTGATTGCAAAGAAAGGGCCAGTTTTTCATGCAGTGATGATACCATCGAATCTAATAATGACAAGTCTTGGTTCTGTGTTTCTATTAGGCGAGACCATTAACCTTGGAAGGTAAGCACTTTTTATCTTGACCAAATTCAACTAAGACATATTATGAAAGAGCTCGGAGAGGAGAGGTTTAATTTTATTATATCTTCTTGAAAGAATTTGATGGTATAGCATGCTGATAAAGTTTTCTTTATGTAGTTAGCAATGCACTCTTTAAGTTTGTTCTCAACTCTTAAAGAGTGGAAGCTACGACCGCTGAAGAGTAAGTGTATTGTGGCTCAAAACACTACAAGCAGTGGCGGGTAGTAAATTTTTCAAAAATTTTAGAAGTTTAATGAGATTGTATTTTTAAAAATTGGGGGCCTAATTAAAAATTTTGTTGTGAAATTAATGAGAATTTCAAATATTTTAAATGAGCTTACTTAAAATTTTCAAAAAAAAAAAAAACAAAAAAAGTATAATAAAAATCTTCAAAAAATTTAGGGGTTTAATTAAAATTTTCTAAAAGTTTTAAGAAAAAACTCAATTTCCTAAAATTCTGTGGGGACATTTAGGATCTTCAAACGGTCTGCATCTAACTACAAGAAATTTCAAATCCAAAAACTTTAGGATATAGAGATGCTTTAAACGGCCAGAGAATTAGTTAAACCAAATGGTACCTCAATTGCTCAAACTGTTGCTATATCTTAGAAGTCTTGAGTTCGAATTACTTTATACTTTTCGGTACACATTATGCACTCTTACTCTTCAACGTAACCATGGGTTACGCTTTTAAACGGCTTTAATAGTCGTGCCAAGACGCTGATCTTAAGAATCGAGAGACGAAACTTTTGAATGTGTTACTCTTCCACGATTATTTTTCAGTATAATAATACTCAAAGAGAATAATAGCTTGGCTTTATCAACTTGATACAATATCAATTTTGCGTGCAATTAGCTGGAGATAAAAGAAGGCTGAAATTTTGATGTATATATTATGTTCTATATTGTGGTTGTAGTGTTTTGGGTGCAATCATGTTAGTGATAAGCCTTTACAGTGTTTTATGGGGAAAGAGCAAAGAACAGAACGTTGATAACGTGGGTTGTTTGCCTGTTGAAAATCAAACACAAGTAAAGGAAACAGCCGTTAGCAGCAGCCCTCGGACATCGTTACCTACGTAACTAATTATTGTCATGTTCGTTGATTGTATTTCTAAACCTTTATTTCTTCTTTTTCCCCTCCCATTTCGTAATTGTATTATGGGTTTGGACAAGCGCTTTATGTCTTCTTTTATTAAGGGACAATGTTACATTTAATATTGGTTATTTGGTAATTTAGTGCAATAGATACTTAAAAATGTGTAATGTGAATCTGTATTAACAATTTGTTACTTAAAGTTTATTTTTATTTCTAACGTGGTTAATTGACACATGTAGAACTATAAAATAATTTAATAAATGCTCACACTTCGTGCAAGTGTTATTGGGTTAAAATTTTAGTCTCGTAATCCCTGTGATTTTAGGGATGGGTCACCTGACCTTCTAAAGCTGACAGTATATCCCTAAATTGGCTAGCTTTCTTAGCCCTACCACGACTCTTCATTGGCTTAATCTGATCTTCTACTCCTTTCATCATCTTGACTGGCACTTTTGAACCTTAGCTCTGATATCATTTGTCATAGGGGCTAGAACTTTAGCCTTGCAATTTGTGTGGTTTTAGGCGATTTCTTTGTTTCAAATTCGCCTAAGTCAACCTAACTCTCAAAAGATAAGAATTCTTAATGGAAATTCTCCAAGACACCGAAAATAAAGTGGAAGCAACTTAAAGGAAAAAGAGATCGAGTTGAAAAAAAAACCCACGAGAAAGCAATGCACACAAGGTATTTAAGTAAATGCTCTCATAGTATTCTATTACTCAAGAAGAAAGTACAATTAGATGATTACAAATAAGGAGGAAGACATCTATTTATAGTTGAGCTCCCCTACATCCAATAGTACAATTTACTTTACATCGATGGTCAAGATCAAAGCCAATCTACAATTGAGATTCTTAAGGGATTTACACAATCCACTAATAATACAAAATCAAATATTCAAAGATTACAAATTTTCTAAGATTAATTTTCATATTTACCATGATAACCCTAGTTTTCTTTAAGTGTAAGGCTTCAAGTAGATGGGTTTCTCCACATGTTCCATGAATTGAGTTAACTCAAGTAAGTCAAATGAGCTCCATTTAATTAATTGACCTCTATGAGACACTCTTTGTACATTAATCATGGGTTTTGATCTGCGACCCATGATACATGCATGTATAAGATATTGGAATTGATAATTATAATAAACTTAAAATAAAAAGAAAACATGAAAAGTAAAACAATTTAGATATTTAATAATTTCATTTATTATACAATATATAACATAATTATACAATACAAACTCAATATAAAAATAATCAAAATATTAAATAAAAAATAATGAAAATAAATTTCTTAAAATTTACCAAAAAAAACTATTAATGTGCAAAAAATTAAACTAGTTATTGAATATGATTATTACTATGGACAAAAATTGAAAAAAAAAACTAACATGAAGGTACATAGCATAAAAAATTGGGAGTTATTGTAATAATGTCAATTTTTGCCATGTTTGTAACACCTCTTACCTGGTCTGGTCGTCAAACCCGAGTAATAGGATGCTATGAACAAATATCAAACAATTACATGCAATTTATAATACAAAATCTCAATAAAAAATCACTACATCAAATATGATCAAGTATAACAAGTAATTCAATCAATTTCGGGTTTATATTGAGCCTACGAAAGCTTAAAATCAACCTGGTATCAAATAGGGATCAATTTGAAATAAAAACAAAAAGATGGAAAAATCTATAAACAGGGGTCACACAGTCGTGTCCCCTAACCATGTGGGATGGGACACACGGCCATGTAGGCAAGCCATGCAACAAATTGATGTCATGTGGAGTTGAGTCATACGGTCATACGAACAGCTGTGTATACTAACCAAGGCTGTGTGGTCAAAAGTGTAAATATTCAAAAAAATATGTCACATGGCTATGTCGATAGGCTGTGTAACAGACTGTGACCATGTGCACAAAAAATCATACAAATCCTATAGACTACATGGCCGTCTCTAGTGCTGTGTAAGGCACACGACTGTGTATTAGACCATGTGTACCTGAAAATACCTTCCAAAACAAGGTATTCAACCTTAACTCACTTATGCTGTAACACCCCTAACTTGTAACCATTTCCGGAACAGGGTTACGGAGCATTACGAAAATTTACAGAACAAATACAAATAATTCAAGAAATTTACTATTCATATCCAAAACTAATCATATCGTCCCTTAGATGGACCCTCGAAGCCCAATTTAAGCATTATAATTAAGTTAGGACTGAATCGGGATCTCAGAAAATTTTTTGTGAAATTTCAAAATTTTTTGTGAAATTTCAAAATTTTTTGCAAAATTTCAAAAATTTTCTTATGTACAGGGGTCACACGCTCGTATGAGTAGACCCTGTGGCTCACATGGCCAAGTGACATGCCCATGTCTCAAGTCGTGTGGGCATTCGTATGAGGCACACGACTGTGTCCCAGCCCGTGTTCTTACCCATGTAATTTTCTAACTTGTGCCACACGGCCTGCCACACGCCCGTGTGCTAGGCCGTGTGGTTAATTTAATTTTCACAAAATTAGGTGCAGGATTCACAGGACTGAGACACACGCCTGTATTCTAGGCCATGTGTCACACACGGCTGAGACACACGCCCGTGTCTCTACCCGTATGCCTAATTTTGAGCATTCTATTTCTCAATTTTAAGATGCAGGGGACACACGGCCAAACCACATGCTTATGTGCCAGACTGTGTGTCACACACGGTCAAGATATACACCCGTGTGTCTACTCGTGTGAACAAAATAAGGCCATTTCCTAGCCTTATTTCTCACCCAAATTTGCCAACAACCTACACTAACACTTGCAAATCATATACCAACCAATTCAAGCATTATAACCAAGCCAACTTTATCATCTAGCATATTATATAATCACATGCATTCATGATTATAATCTTACCTTTGATAAACATACATGTTTAACATAACTTATTTAAACATACTAAATACATATGTATTTATCATGATTTAACCTTATAACATACCAAAACCAATTATCACTAGCCATTCCAATGCCTAGATTACAAACAACCGTTTACAAGCCAATAATTTGCCAAGTTAACCTATACATGCCATTATACCAAAATAGGTTTACTATTTATACCAAAATGAGCTGGTGGATAGTGTGATGATACTCCGACCGATCTTCAACTTTTGCGAGCTTCCGAGCACTATAAAATAAAGAAAATAAAACCTACTAAGCATTTAATGCTTAGTAAATTCATATAACAGGAATTAAACTTACCAATCATATTCTTTCAAATAAGCATAACAATAACATGCTTCCCAATTAATTGGAAATTTGCCTAAACACATACACTAAATTAAGCAAGTTAGTCACTGTAACACCCCTAACCCATATCCGTCGTCAGAACAGGGTTTCAGATCATTACCGAAACTTTCAAAAGCATTTACAAATAACTTATATAAATTACTATTCATTTATCGAGATCATTCATAACGTCCCTTAAATGGACCCTCGAGGTCTAATATGAGCATTAGAATCAAGTCGGGACTTAATCGGAACCTCTAAGAATTTTTTTCAACATTTCAAATTTTTTCCAAGGTGCAGGGCTCACACACCCGTGTGGTCCAAGGGACACGCCTGTGTGACCCTAAGACATGCCCGTGCTGGAGGCCGTGTTCGACCCCGTGTAACTCTCTGACTTGTGCACACAGCCGTGCCACACACTCGTGTGCTAGGCTGTGTGGTTAATTAATTAATTTCGAATTTAGGTGCAGGTTTCACACGGCTAAGACACACGCCCATATTCTAGGCCGTGTAGTACACACGGCTGAGACACACGCCTGTGTCTCTGCCCGTGTGCTTAATTTCAAGCATTGTGTTTCTCAAAATTTAGGTGCATGGGACACACGGCCTAACCACATGCCCATGTTACTAGGCCGTGTGTCACACACGGTCTAGACACACGCCTAGACACACGCCCGTGTGGACAAAATAAAGCCATTTCTAGCTTCATTTCTTACCCAAAATTCACCCAAGACCTGCACTTGAAACACACATCCAATACCAACCATTCCAAGCATTCAAATTAAACAATTCCATCATTCATCATGGCATACCATTGCATGCATATGTGTTTATAAACTTACCTTGGATTAACTTAGGCATTAACATCATTTGATCACATATACTTAACATATATGTGGCTACCATAGTTTGACATTACAAGTATATTTAAACAAACTATTACTAGCCATTCTAATGGCTAGATTACAAGCATCATTTACATTTACATGCCAATATGACCAATATAACCTACACATGCCATTACAA
Organism: Gossypium longicalyx; assembly: GCA_025698465.1. Classification (NCBI taxonomy): domain Eukaryota; kingdom Viridiplantae; phylum Streptophyta; class Magnoliopsida; order Malvales; family Malvaceae; genus Gossypium; species Gossypium longicalyx. The sequence continues at coordinate 59,022,009 of CM047005.1, forward strand.
CCATAATTGATTTACCATATTGTATTGATATGGGCTGATGGATAGTGTAAGTGATCTCCACCGAGCTCTCAATCCAACGAGCTTTCGATTTACTCTAAAATAGGGAAATAAAACTAAGTAAGCATAAAATGCTTAGTAAGTTCGCATAACATGGTACTTAACTTACCATTCATTCTATTATGAGATAACTATGTAAGGCATATTTAATCAATTTGACCTCAAGCCCTACACATATTCTCATTGCCCTTGTTAGTCATATAATCCATAATAACATCAAAACATATATGGGCTCAACAACAATCAAGATTCCAAGCACATATGCTTTCCACAACATGTATTCATTCAACATGCATAATTTATCTCATTATTACAAATATAATTTCATACTAATTCAACTCGAGTTCAGATCATTTCATATCAAAACTTTACTCATATTAATCGGAATATCAAGGTCACAATTAGTACACTCAAGGTGTATAAGTTTATAATCAAATATGTACATACTCGTCAAATAAATTCCACGTACAATATTGTCATTTCATATTTCCATATATCAATTATCACGTATAAACATTTTCATGTATTTCAGGCTGATATGTGTAATAACTCATTTCTTATTCATATCTTCTCATGTAAAAAACTTTTACCCGTTAAATTTATCTGAAATATTGATGGATACACAGGTAGTACACTTGTGGTGTACAAATCAGGATTCGCCAATTCATATTCAATGGTACCCATAAGGTACTATATCAGAGAGTACACTTTCGAGCCATACATGTATATAACAGGATTACTAGTCCAGGCTAAATCCTTTTTATGACATATGCTCTAAGGAGTTTGATCTGGATTACTCATCCGGGCTAAACCCAGTTTATAACATGTGCTCGAGATGACTCATATCAAGATTACCCGTCCAGGCTAAACCCTTTTCTATGATAAGGTCAATAGGATTACTCGTTCGAGCTAAATCCCATTAGCAACAAATGTAGGACCTCATTAATTTCGGGAAATCACATATCCATCGAATTTCTATTTTATTCAATCGGGATTTAAACACTTTTCAAGCAGACTTTTCCTCTTTTCCTTGTTCTAGCTCCAAATTTGGTCTATCCGGATCAATACGAGTAAATTTGACATCAATTTGCCATATTTCACATTCATGTGGACTCAATTTACAACCTAGGAAAAATTACCATTTTGCCCTTGTCTTTTTCATAAATTTTAATTTCGTCCCCAGGCCCGGAAAATGAAACTTGTGCAAATTACTCCCTATTCCAAGCCTAACCAAAGCCCCATTACAAATTTTACAGCACATGTATTCATAAAATTTCAGAATTTTTCATCAAATTTTACAACTTTTCATTTTAGTCCTTAAATCATGTTTTCATCAAAAATCACTTTGTAAAAGTTGTTTATCTATTAATAATCTTTCATTTTCTACCATAAATTTCTAATTTCCAGCATATACATCCATGACCTATTTTTCATACCTTGATAACTTTTCAAACTAATCGCTCAAATAGAGAGATTAAGCTATCTCGGTTTTAAAAATATCAAAATTACTAAAAACGGGGCTTGAATACTTACCAAATTTGGCCATGAAAGTTTCTTCTCTCTCTCCTAGCGTTTCCATGTATTATTTGGGGAAGAATATGAGAAAAATAAGATGATAATTATTTTACCATCTTTTTAATTAATTAATTGAATTGAATACCTAAACACATATTCTATTAAATAAGCATAACAATAACACGCTTCCCAGTTAATTGGCAATTTTCCTAAACACACACTCAATTAAGCAAGTTAGTCACATAATCCACATGTACATCAAATAAACATGGATGAGCTCATCATGTTTCACACTTTCAGGTATTTTAGAAGCATTAAAGACATAATTCTTTTAATTTCATAATTTCTCATGTCAGGAATTTTATCTGTTGAATTATTGAAATAACGATGGATACTAAGGTAGTACACATAAGGTGTACAAAACTGTAAACCGTCAATTCATAATTAGGGGTACCCATTAAGGTACATAATCAGAGAGCACATTCTTGAGCCACATATTAGGATGTTTAGTTGAGCCATGTAACATGACACTTATCCGGGCTAAATAGGAAACTCATAAGAGTTTTTAATCAGGGAGCTCATAGAGCTTTACAGGTAACTCCAAAGAGTTATTATCAAGAAGCACTGGATAAGGTAACAGAGAGTTCAAACGAGCCATGTTAGGAAGCTCATAAGAGCCTATATCAGGATGCTCACATAGAGCTGCATTTGTGTCCGCAATAAATGCTAGATCACAACCGATCGAATCATGTAACAAGACGCTTACAAAGAGCTACGGTAGTGTGCAACACATGCAGAATCACTACCGATTAAGATGCTTGCAAGAAATATATAACAGGATACTCGAGAAGGATTTTTAACAGGATGCTCATCTGAGCTATAATGTCCGCAACATATGCAAGACTATAATCAATACGGAAAAATACTGTATCCATCGCATTTCATTATTCAAACGAAACTAATTATTTATCGAATAATTTCGAACATGTGATTATTTCCATACATTAATCATTTATACAATTCTCACATATACAACATTTAATTGAAAAATATAAATATACATGATCAAGTTACACGAACTTACCTCAACACTCGTTTGTATACTAAAATCTACTGATCAGAAACTTTTTGTTTTCCTCGATCCAATTTCATATTTGGTCTTTTCGAAGCTATATAAATGAATTTAATCATCAATTTATTACATTTCATATTCAATTGAATTCAATTTACATCCTAGGAAATACCATTTTGCCCCTATACTTTTCATAAATGGCAATTTCATCCCTAGGCTCGGAAAATGAAATTCATGCAATTTAAATCCTTATTCCAAGCCTAACTGAAATTTTCATATAACATTTACAGCACTTGTATTTCACAAATTCAGAATTTTTCCAAAATTTTTACATCTTTACAACTTAGTCCTTAAATTATAATTTCATCAAAATTCTCTTTGTGAAAGTTGTTTATCTATAAAAAAACCTTTCATTTTCCACCATAAATTTCAAAATTTAACCATATTCATCCATGGAAAAATTTTCATGCTTTGATAACTTTACAAATTAATCCCCAAAATAGATAGATTAAGCTATCTAGATCTCAAAAATATAAAAATTACTAAAAACAGAATAAGAAAACAAACCTAATTAGGCTTGATTAGCTTCCTTTCTCTCTCCTAGGGTTTCCATAAAATTTTGAGGATGAAGATGACAATAATATGATGATATTTCTTTTTAATTATTTATCATCCTTTAATTTTTCTCATTTCCAAATTCATCCTTTTTTTTTTCTAATTTTCCATGGATGAATCACCAAAAATATCTACTAACTTTTTTCTTTAATGGTCTAATTACCATATAAGGACCTCAAGTTTTTAATTCCATAGCTATTTGGTACTTATAGCTATTAGAACTCAACTTTTGCATCTTATGCAATTTGGTCCTTTCTATAATTAAATACATAATCGATAAAATTTTCTCATCAGAATTTTCATATAGCATCCCTATCATAATGCGAACCATGTAATAATATTAAAATAAATTTTCTTTTACACTTAGATTTAGGGTTTCGAAACCACTATTTCGATTTCACTAAAAACGGACTATTACAACTCTCCCCCTTTAAGAATTTTCGTCCTCGAAAATCTTACCAGTAAAGAGATTTGAATATTGCTTTCTCATAGTATCCTCCAGTTCTCAAGTAGATTCTTCTATTCCATGTCGCTGCCAAAGAATCTTTACCAAAGCCACCTTTTTATTTCTTAACTCTTTTGTTTCCCGTGCCAGGATTTTGATCGGTTCCTTGTTGTAAGTCATATCAGGCTGAATCTCAACTTCTATCAGAGAAATAACATGTGAAGGATCTGATCGATATCGTCGTAACATAGACAAGTGGAAAACGTTATGAATTCTGGCAAGTTCTGGTGGTAATGCTAACCGATATGCAACAGGTTCAATTCTTTCAGTAATCTCATATGGCCCGATGAAACGTGGACTCAATTTTCCTTTTCAACCAAATCGGAGAACTGTCTTCCAAGGTGGTACTTTCAAGAATACCTTATCACCAACCTGAAGTGCTATCTCTTTTCATTTAAGATCGGCATAAGACTTTTGACGATTAGAAGCAGCTTTCAAACTATCTTGAATTACTTTCACCTTTTCTTCAGTTTTACGGATGAAATCAACTCTGTGTATCTTTTTCTGACTGAGCTCTGCCCAATATAATGGAGTTCTACATTTACGACCATACAGAGCCTCATACGGTGTCATTTTAATACTTGATTGATAACTATTATTATATGCAAATTCGACTAAAGGTAGATACTTTTCCCAGTTACCTTCAAATTCCAAAACACAACACTGGAGCATATCCTCTAAAATCTGTATTACACGTTCAGATTGACCATTAGTCTAAGTATGAAATGTAGTATTGAAATATAACTGCGTACCCAGAGCTTCTTGCGGGATGTAAATCGAGGATCTTTATCAGAAATAATGAAAACCGGTACCCTATGTAATCTAACAATCTCAAAACATATAATTCTGCTAACCTGTCTAGAGTGAAATCCATACGTACTGGAATAAAGTGTGCAGACTTTATTAAATGGTCAACAATTACCCAGATGGCATCTTTCTTCTTCGAAGTTAGGGGTAACCCTTATACAAAGTCCATAGTAATTCTTTCCCATTTCCATTCTGGAATAGTAACTGGCTGTAATAATCCTGAAAACACTTGATGTTTAGCTTTTACTTGTTGACATATCAAACATTTAGATACAAATTCAGAAATATCCTATTTCATTCCCGGCCACCAGTATATCTTTTTCAAATCATTGTACATTTTGTTACTACTCGGATGAATAGACATGGTACCATTGTGAGCTTAATGCAAAATCTTCTGTACAAATTCTGAATTCTTCTATACACATATTCTGCCTTTGAATAATAAACAATTGTAACGCCCCATACCTGTAACTGACACCGGAACAGAGTACGAGGCATTACTGGACTTACATCGAATCATACAATCCCACTTCACAACAAAAACTTGCATGCAAATTAAAACTTTTATTCATTCATCCACATTGTCCCTTATAAAGTTCTATGCTTAAAAGGGGTTCGGGACTAAACCGATAACTTGAGAAAACTTTACAAAACTTAGAAATTTTCCTCACTGCATGGGTCACACGCCCGTATGCCCAACCCGTGTCACTCACACTGTCAAGAGACACGCCCGTGTCTCAAGCAGTGTGGATACAGGGCATACCTACTGACTTTCTCACACGGCCAGACCACACGCTCGTGTATCCAGCCCGTGTGCCTTGCACATGCCTGTGTTCAGGCCGTGTGCTCGGCCGTGCCAAAACTAGCTTCTATTCTATTTGTGACGTCAGCAATCAAATAAGGGGCACACGGCCAAGGCACATGCCCGTGTCCTCAGTACGTGTGGCAAATAAAATTCCAAAATTAAGGTGCAGACTTCACACGGTCAGGGCACACACCCATGGTGCAATCCATGTGTCACACACGGCCTAGACACACACCCGTGTGTCTACCCGTGTGGACAACTCAAGGCTATTTTCCAAGCCAACCTACCACCTTCAATTATACACACAAGCACATGTTCACTAGCCACTAACATGGCACATTTCAAAACATGCAATTGCTACCAAACAACCTAATTCAAGTCTAAATCATACCATTCCTATCATCAACAAAAAATGCTTTAAATTCTACTAAATCAACAACTAAATCACTTACCAAAATACTTTATCACCTAGACAATATATATGCATCACATAACATGCGCCAAACTCACCATTTAAAGCCAATCAAAACGACCACAAACACACTTCATTTACAAGCCAAAATATACCATTATGACACTAGCCTATACATGCCATATACTAATATATACATAACTTCAAAAGTACCAAAATATTGATTGATAGTGCGATGACGCTTCCAAACGATCCCCGAATCTGAGTTAGCTTTGATGATCTATAAAACAGTGAAAAATAAACACCGTAAGCTTTAAAAGCTTAGTAAGCCATATACAAATAAATCATCTCATGCAACAATATCTTTCTCATCAATTTAGCAAGTTATACATGAGCACATATAAATGCATAAACAAATTCACCAACCTACTTCATGAGTACACATTCAATTCTATAAATTGAATCCATCCAATACTTTCCGTTTCAACAATCAAATGAATCTCGTACGTACCTGAGTCACTTGATTCACTTACATTTTCTTTCTCGACTTAACTTTGCCCGTTGAACCATTTGGAATTGTTAAGGATACTCGGTAATCACTTATAGCTCATACAATGCCATATCCTTGATATGGTCATACATGTTAACACGTATCGATGCTACTGTCTCGCACAGGGTCTTACACGAAGTCGATTAACGATGTCGATGTACCACACATGGTCTTACACATAATCATAATACAATGCCACTGTCCCACATAGGGTCTTACATGTAATCACATCTCAATACCTAATGTCATGACATTTGTATCCTATACTATTCCTAAGGTTCGTACAGGACTTTCAGCTATCGCAACTTGTCGATTCTTGTTCGTATATAATCATTCGGCATTCATAGCAATTTAATGACAAAATAACATAAACATTTCAATGTAATGATATTTATTTGCATATGAACTTACCTTGTACGGAATGAACAGAAACAAACGGCTATTCAAATACTTTTGAATTCCCCCGATCTAATTCCATTTTCTTTGGTTCTTGATCTAATTACAATCAAAATTAACTTACTTAATCTCTTATTCATTCAAATTCACTCAAAAGCACATAAATGGGCATTTTGCACTTTAGCCCCTAAAATTACACATTTCTTACAATTTAGTCCTTATTTCATTAAAACACAAATTACACAATTTCATTCAAATTTCATGTTAGCCAAATTTCATATAACTTCATAGCAGCCTAAAACTTTCATTTATTTTACATTTTAACCACACATTTACCATATTCCTCAATTTAATCCCTAATAGGTATTTTTACCAAAAATCACTTAACAAGACTTGTATATTTAACACCAAGCTTTCATTTTTCATCATCAAACATTCAAGAACACAAACACTCATCAACAACATATCAAAAATCATAGACACTTTCAAAAATTAAGACATGGGCTAGATAGGTTACTAAGCAACGATCACAAAAACGTAAAAATTATAAAAAACCGAGTCAAATTCATACCTTAATTAAGCAAGATAAGTGCCGAAATTTTCAAGCCCTATTTTAGCTCATTTCCTTTGATATTCGGCCATGTATGGAGCAAAAATGATGATATTTCCATTTGTTTTATTTAGATACCTAATATACATTATTTTACTATTTTTATTATGACATAATTCATTGAACATTTAACTACTACATGTCCATCAATATTCACTACCAACATTAATGGTATAATTATCATGCAAGGATCCTTACTTTAAAAGCCAAGGTCAATTAACACCTTTAACAAATAACATGCAACTTCCACATTTTATGCGATTAGGTCTTTTTTCGTAATTACGCATCCAAACGTTAAAAATACTTTACAAAACTTTCACACATAGCAATTAACATGTTCTAAAAACCAAAAATATTATTAAAATAATTTTATGACCTCAAATTTGTGGTCCTGAAACCACTGTTCCAATTAGGGTATAAATCGAGCTGTTACAACAATCATTAGACCCAATCTGAAATTCTGAATAAGAATTCGATTCACGCTGTATCCGTTTTGCTTGTAACTCACTATCATTTTTCTTAGCTTCACAAATCTATTGCAGAAATGTTGGTTTAACTTTTAAATTAGCTATAATTGAACCATCATCTGACAATGACAACCGAGTATTCATTGCTTACAAAGCAAATAAAGACTTTCTACTTAAAGCATCAACAACTACATTGGTTTTTCCCGGATGATAGTTAATAACCAAATCATAATCTTTTAATAATTCAAGCCGCCTGCATTGTCTTAAGTTCAAGTCTTTTTGCCACATCAGATACTTCAAACTTTTATGATCGGTGAATATGTCACATTTTTCACCAAACAGGTAATGCTGCCAGATTTTCAATGCAAACACAATGGCTGCCAATTCAAGATCATGTATCAGGTAATTCTGTTCATGTTGTTTTAGCTGTCCTGAAGCATAGACTATTACTTTACCTTCTTGCATCAATACACAGCCTAAACCATTTAACGATACTGTAACGCCCCCGTACCCGAGACCGTTGCCGGAGCCGAGCACGAGGTTTTAACGGGCTTAATTCATTAATTAAACAGCTCAAACAATTTATTTTAGAGTTTTCAGACAAGCTGGTTAACTATCTCACAGTCGCTTAAAAATTCATATCTCGAGTTCTGAAACTCAAAATTAAGATCCGTAAATTTTTTCTGAAACTAGACTCATATATATATCTACTAATTTTTTTTCTAGAATTTTTTATTGAGCCAATTAGTACAGTTTATTAGTTAAAGTTTACCCTATTTCAGCATTGGACTGCTTTGACCTCTGTTCACTAAGAACCACATTTCTATTTGTACAAAACTAAGAGGACTATTCCATTTATTTCTCTTAAAACTAGACTCAATCAGAAATATTCACATATAAAGAATAACTTCTAATTATTTTTTTACAATTTTTGGTGAATTTCCAAAGTCAGAACAGGGGATTCAGAAATCACTCTGGCCTTGTTTCACAAAAATATAAATATCTTATAAAATACAGCTCTTTTACCTATTTTGTTTCTTCCACATGAAAATATATTCATTAGGCTTAAATTACATATTTTATTCATCATCTAATTCTATTTATACCATATCATAAGATTATTTACACAAAGTGAATATAGTGTTATACATGCCACACTCAAAATATACAAGCCATTTTACCAATTTAGGTCTTCGGATAGTGTGAGCGAGCCTTCGACCTATCTCGATTCTCAAGCCGACTTGTCAAAAATACAATGAATGAAAAGGAGGGAGTAAGCATAAATGCTTAGTAAGTTCACGTGCAAATAACAAGTAACATGATCATGCAATCCAACATAAACATCATTAAGACACTCATGTCATAAGAATACTTACTATCTTACCACAATTTTGTCTTACCAAATTCTCAATCCAAGGATTAAACTCATACCTGTCCATTTTCACCTCTTCAACACATTCATCGTCAATCACTTTTGTTTTAATTACTCTCCCTATTCTCTTAGGATTCTCCCGTTGAACACATCAAAATATAATTTCGGATACGCGGATAGTGTGCACGTAAGTGCTATACTCATAGCTAAACAAGCTCAATAGCTTTTGAAATCTATGTAGCCAAGCTACCATGTTACCCGCCCATAAACGAACTCGGACTCAACTCAACGAGCTCGGGCTTTCGCATCCATAAGTGAACTCGGACTCAACTCAACAAGCTTGGATGCGTAGTTACATCTCATGAACTCGGACTCAACTCAACGAGTTCGGAACTCAACCATCCTAGTGACATGTCACTTGTACCCTAATCTATTCCCAAGGTTCAAACGGGATTCTTCTCAATTACACATTTTGATCGCCTTCTTCGAAATGTAGAAACCGATACTTGCTAGCATCTCATACTTATCAAGTTGTTCACATAATTTGCATATTACAAAATAATAATTCACAAAGCATAATATTCCATGAAAATAAGTATCATATCATATAAATAACATTAAATCACTTAAAATAAAAATTATGTTATCTTATTTACACAACTTACCTCGATACAAAATATTAGCAATCGAGCCTATTCCTCGTAAACTTTGTTTTTCCCTCGATCACGACTTGAATCTTGTTTCTCTTGATCTATAATACCAAATTAATTTATTTAATACATACATTCATCAAAATAGCCCTTAGTACGAACTTTGGCAAAATTACCATTTTACCCCTAAACTTTCACATATTTACACTTTTGTCCCAAGGCTCGTAAATTAAACCTCATCCTATTTTCTTATGTTTTATAACATGCTGATCATTTTCCCTTCTATAGCAACATAAAATTCACACTCTAACATGTACTTATGAATATTAGGTATTTTTACCGATTAAGCCCTTTTACTCGTTTTCACTTAAAACCGAGTAGCACAAGTTGTCTAGCATAATTTAAAACCTCATATTCTATCATAAAACACCAAAATACACAAATTTCACCTATGGGTATTTTTCCAAATATGAACCCTAGGTTGAATTATTGCTAGCATAAGCTAAATCGAGCTACCGAGATTTAAAAAATGTAAAGAACATTAAAAACGGGGCTTGGAATCACTTACTATGAAGCTTGGAAGTTGAAGAAACCCTAGCTATGGAGAGAGCAAAATTCGGCAACAACTTATGGAGAAGATGATCATTTTTGTGTTATTTTTCCCATTTTTTTTCATTTAATATCCAAATGACCAAAATACCCTTAATACATTTCTTTGAAAATTTTCATGTACAAGCCCATTTTTGTCCAAAATTTTAGAAATTGGTCAAATTGCTATTTAAGACCTCCTCATTAATATTCCAAAGTAATTTCATACTAAAAACTTCTAGAATGCAAGTTTTGCAAATTATTCGATTTAATCCCTAATTTCAACTTAAGCACTTTATGCATAGAATTTCGTCACGAAATTTTCACACAATCATGCAATCATATCATAAACCTCAAAATAATTATAAAATAATTATTTTTATCTCGGATTTGTGGTCACAAAACCACTATTTTGATTAGGCCCTAATTCGGGATATTACAACTCTCCCCCCTTTTAAGGATTTTCGTCCTCGAAAATCTTACCGGTAAACAGGTGTGAGTATTGATTTCTCATAGTTTCCTCAGGTTCCCATGTAGTCTCTTCTACCCCGTGCTTTTGTCACAATACTTTCACGAGAGCGACACTTTTATTTCTTAGTTGCTTGACCTCTCGAGCTAAAATCTTAATCGGTTCTTCTTTGTAAGTCATATCCGGTCGTAGCTCGATTTCTGTCGGTGAAATTACATGTGAAGGATCCGAACGATACCGACGTAGCATAGATACGTGGAGCACATCATGCATCTTCTGTAATTCAGATGACAGTGCTAACTGATAAGCTACTGGTCCAACTTTTTCAATTATTTCATACGGTCCAATAAAACACGGACTTAACTTGCCCTTCCGTCCAAATCTAAGAACTTTTTTCCATAGAGACACTTTTAAAAATACCTTATCACCAACTTGAAACTCGATTTCCTTTCGTTTCAAATCCGCATAAGATTTCTGTCTATCCGAAGTAGCTTTCAAACAATCTCGAATCACTTTCACTTTTTCTTCGGTTTCTTTTATTAGATCAACTCCATAAATTTGATTTTTCTTGAGTTCAATCCAATACAATGGCATCTGACATTTACGACCATACAATGCTTCATAAGGTGCCATATTCAAACTCGTTTGATAACTATTATTATAAGCAAATTCTACCAATGGTAAGTATCTTTCCCAACTACCTTGAAATTCCAATACACAACATCTGAGCATGTCTCCAAGAATCTGAATCACTCTCTCTGATTGTCCATCAGTTTGTGGATGAAAGGTAGTACTGAAATTTAACTTCGTACCTAATGCCTCTTGCAACTTTTGCCAAAACCGCGAAGTAAATCTCGGATCTCTATTCGAAATGATTGACAAAGGTATTCTGTGAAGTCTAACAATCTCACTGATATACAATTCAGCCAACTTATTAAGAGAATAATCTGTACGTACCGGAATAAAATGAGCCGATTTAATCAATCTGTCAACCATTACCCAAATGGCATCTTTCTTCCCCGGAGTTAACGGCAACCCTAATACAAAATCCATAGTAATCCGATCCCATTTTCATTCAGGAACCATGATAGGCTGAAGTAGTCCCGAAGGTACTTGGTGTTCAGCTTTCACTTGTTGACAAATTAAGCAGTTTGATACAAACTCGGAGATATCTCTTTTCATTCCATTCCACCAATACATTTTCTTCAAGTCATTATACATTTTTGTACTGCCCGGGTGAACTGCCAAACAACCATTATGTGCTTCATGCAAAATCTTTTGAATCAACTCATTATTTTTCGGTACACAAATCGAGTTTTTAAACATCAAGCAACCATCAGAATCAATTCTGAAATCTGACTTTATATCAACCTCACATTGCTTTCTTTTGGCTTGCAAATCTTCATCGCTTTTCTGAGCTTCACAAATCTCTTGTAAAAACATTGATCTTACTCTTAACTCTGCTAAAATCGGACCATCATCTGATACCTTTAACTGAGTGTTCATAGCTCTCAAAGCAAATAGCAACTTTCTGCTCAAAGCATCGGCAACCACATTCGCTTTTCCCGGATGGTAGTCAATAACAAGCTTGTAATCTTTAAATAACTCCAACCATCTTCGTTGTCTCAAATTCAAGTCTTTTTGTGACATCAAGTACTTAAGAATTTTGTGGTCGGTATATACTCGACATTTTTCACCATACAGATAATGTCGCCAAATCTTCAAAGCAAATACTATAGCAGCCAATTCCAAATCATGAGTCGGATAATTTCTTTCGTGAGATTTTAACTGCCTCGAAGCATAAGCCACCACTTTTCCTTCTTGCATAAGTACACATCCTAAGCCATTTCGAGAAGCATCACTATACACCACAAATTCTTTACCTGATTCGGGTTGTACCAACACTGGTGCTTTAGTTAATAACTTTTTCAATTCCTCAAAACTCTGTTGACATTCTTCGGTCCACTCAAATTTAACATCCTTTCGAAGTAGTCTAGTCATAGGAGCAGCAATTATATAAAATCCATTTACAAACTACCGATAATACCCAACTAGCCCTAAGAAACTTCTAACCTCGGTTTCATTTTTCGGTGGTTTCCAATCAACAATAGCTGAAATTTTACTAGGATCAACCCGTATACCATCACCTGAAACAATATGACCCAAAAATCCAACTTCTTGAAGCCAAAATTCACTTTTACTAAACTTGGCATATAACTTCTTATTTCTCAAAGTTTGCAAAACTATCTTCAAGTGCTCGTCATATGCTGTCTCATCTTTCGAATAAATTAAGATGTCATCTATAAATACCGCAGCAAATTTGTCAAAGTATGGCCGAAATATGCTATTCATCAAATCCATAAACACAGCAGGAGCATTTGTTAACCCGAATGGCATAACTAAAAATTCATAATGATCGTACCTTGTTCTAAAAGCAGTTTTAGGCATATCCGACTCTTTTACTCACAGCTGGTAGTACCCAGATCTCAAGTCAATCTTTGAAAACCATGTCGCTCCTTTCAACTGATCAAACAAATCATCAATTCTTGGCAACGGATACTTGTTCTTGATTGTCACCTTGTTTAATTGCCGATAGTCAACACACAATCTCATAGAACCATCCTTCTTTTTCACAAATAATACGGGAGCACCCTAAGGTGAAAAACTCGATCTCACAAAGCCTTTTTCAGTCAACTCTTGCAACTGCAATTAAGATCGGAGCTGTTCCCGGTATCAACTCAATACCAAATTCTACTTCCCTGACTGGAGGCAAACCCGACAACTCTTTTGGAAATACATCCGCGAACTCACACACAATCTAAGACTTGATTCAATTTTCTTTTCAATTTCTTTTGTATTAAGTACATACGCCAAATAAGCTTCATAACCCTTCCTCAAATATCTTTGAGCCGACATCGAAGAAATTACACTAGATAATGCCTCTAATTTGCTTGATTCAACCCGCAAGATTTTACCACTTTCACACTTTAATTCTATAACCTTTTCTTTGAAATTTACTATAGCATCATGCAATGTCAACCAATCCATACCCAAAATAACATCAAATTCATCAAACGGCAACAACATCAAGTCAATCGGAAAGTAATGACCCCGAATCATTAAAGGACATTTCTTGCATACTTTATCAACTATCACACATTTGCCAAATGGATTCGACACTCTAATCATAAATTCTGTGTACTCAACAGGTATATTCATACTAGACACCAATTTCATGCACAGATATGAATGAGTAGAACCGGGATCAATCAAAGCAGTAACATTAACATCATAAAGAGAAAATATACCAACAATCACGTCGGGTGATGAAGCATCTTCACGTGCCTTTATGGCATAAGTTCTAGCTGGAGCCCTTGCTTTAGGTTTAGCTGCTGAATCTCTGAATACATTCTTGCTGCTTGCTTCATTTCCAGCTTTTCTCGAATATCTTCCTCAGTGCTGCACACTAACTTTTACACTCTGAAATTTTTCTTTCTCAACTCTCTCTGGGCAATCTCTAAGAAAATGATCCGGAGAACCACACCGAAAACATTCATTCGCTCTATATGGGCCAAAATGATTTTTACCACACCGCTGGCACTCGGGCTTAACAAATCTCGAATTCCCCACACTAGTCACGGAAGTAGTCTGAGATTTAAGACCCATATTTTGTTTCATAGAATTTCCATATGATTGTCCGGCCGAAACCTGAAAACAAAGATTCATGTTTCTAGATTTTCTAGATTGCTGTGAGAATGAACTGCTCGTCGATCTTTTCTTCCAACTTTTAGTCTCAGCCTCTACTTTTTTCTTCTCTTTAAGTAGTTCTTCAACCTTGCAAGCTCGATCAACAAGTACTACCATTTCTTTTAATTCAAGAATCCCAACAAATACTTTGATGTCTTCATTAAGTCCGTCTTCAAATCGTCTGCACATTTTAGCCTCTATAGGAACATATTCTCTAGCATACTTACTCAACCTGATGAACTCCCTTTCGCATTCAGTAACTGTCATGTTGCCCTGCTTCAACTCAAGAAACTCTTTACGCTTCTGATCAACAAATCTTTCACTGATGTATTTCTTCCGAAATTCTTCTTGAAAGAACTCCCAAGTCACTTTCTCTTTCGGCACCACTGAAATCAATGTCTTGAGAGGCTGAATCCCTCAACAATGATATAGCACATTTCAAGCATTCCTCAGGTGTACAAGACAATTCATCAAATACCCGAATAGAATTCTCAAGCCGAAACTCTGCTTTCTCGGCATCATCATCAACATTTGCCCTAAATTCTTCGGCCCCTTGCTTGCGGATTCTGTCAACTGGAGTTCTGTGAAATTTCATCAGATCCATACCTTGAGGCATTGGGGGTACAGGTTGAGGAATCGGGGAAGGTGGGGGAGGTTGTGCATTCGGGTTCATACAAACGAACTCTATATACCAAGCATTCATCATTTGGAGAAAGGCTTCCCGAGCCCCTTCTCCTCCTCCTTGACCAACAGTAGGAGGTGGATTTTCAGTCGGCACCGCCCCTTCAGTTGGAGCTGGTGCATTACTCTCTACATCATCAGCCACAGCTGGATCGGGATCCATTTACTAAAAAAAATCATTTAAAAGGTCAGAAGTTGTCACACTATCACAATATATATATGGCATGGCATGTATAACAAAACCCGTACATACAACACGTTAGTCCTAGAACCAACTAAACCTGCTCTGATACCATCAAATGTAATGCCCCCGTACCCGAGACCGTCTTCGTAGTCGAGCATGAGGTGTTAACGGGCTTAATTCATTAATTAAACAGCTCAAACAATTTATTTTAGAATTTTCAGACAAGCTGGTTAACTGTGTCATAGTCTCTTAAAAATTCATATCTCGAGTTTCAAAACTTAAAATTAAGATCCGTAAATTTTTTCTGAAACTAGACTCATATATATATCTAATAATTTTTTTCTAGAATTTTTGGTCAGGCCAATTAGTACAGTTTATCAGTTAAAGTTTACCCTATTTCAGCATTCAACTGCTTTGATCTCTGTTCACTACGAACCACTTTTCTATTTTTACAGAACTCAAAAGACTATTCCGTTTCTTTCTCTTAAAACTAGACTCAAATAGAAATCTTTACATATAAAGAATAACTTCTAATTATTTTTTTTACAATTTTTTGTGAATTTCCAAAGTTAGAACAGGGGATTCAGAAATCGCTCTAGCCCTATTTCACAAAAATATAAATATCTTATAAAATAAAACTCTTTTACCTATTTTGTTTCTTCCATATGAAAATAGATTCATTATGATTCAATTACATATTTTATTTATCATCTAATTCTATTTCTACTATTTTTAGTGATTTTTCCAATTCATGTCACTGCTGCTGTGTGATTCTGTTTTATAACCAATTTCACCATTTTATGGTTTTCCATGGACTAAGTAACACATTAAACATACATGACATCAAATATGATCTAGATTGGCCATTCCAATGGCTAATCATTTCCAAACCTTTTCTTACCAAACCATAACCATATCATAAAATTATTTACACAAAGTGAGTATAGTGCTATACATGCCACACTCAAAATATACAAGCCATTTTACCAATTTAGGTCTTCGGATAGTGTGAGCGAGCCTTCGACCTATCTCGATTCTCAAGCCGGCTTGTCAAAAATACAATGAATGAAAAGGAGGGAGTAAGCATAAATGCTTAGTAAGTTCACGTGCAAATAACAAGTAACATGATCATGCAATCCAACATAAACATCATTAAGACACTCATGTCATAAGAATACTTACTATCTTACCACAATTTTGTCTTACCAAATTCTCAATCCAAGGATTAAACTCATACCTATCCATTTTCACCTCTTCAACACATTCATCATCAATCACTTTTGTTTTAAGTACTCTCCCTATTCTCTTGGGATTCTCCCGTTGAACACATCAAAATATAATTTCGGATACGCGGATAGTGTGCACGTAAGTGCTATACTCATAGCTAAACAAGCTCAATAGCTTTTGAAATCTATGTAGCCAAGCTACCATGTAACCCGCCCATAAACGAACTCGGACTCAACTCAACGAGCTCGGGCGTTCGCATCCATAAGTGAACTCGGACTCAACTCAACAAGCTCGGATGTGTAGTTACATCTCACGAACTCGGACTCAACTCAACGAGTTTGGAACTCAACCATCCTAGTGACATGTCACTTGTACCCTAATCTATTCCCAAGGTTCAAACGGGATTCTTCTCAATTACACATTTTGATCGCCTTCTTCGAAATGTAGAAACCGATACTTGCTAGCATCTCATACTTATCAAGTTGTTCACATAATTTGCATATTACAAAATAATAATTCACAAAGCATAATATTCCATGACAATAAGTATCATATCATATAAATAACATTAAATCACTTAAAATAAAAATTATGTTACCTTATTTATACATGAACTTACCTCGATACAAAATATTAACAATCGAGCCTATTCCTCGTAAACTTTGTTTTTCCCTCGATCACGACTTGAATCTTGTTTCTCTTGATCTATAATACCAAATTAATTTATTTAATACATACATTCATCAAAACAGCCCTTAGTACAAACTTTGGCAAAATTACCATTTTACCCCTAAACTTTCACATATTTACACTTTTGTCCCAAGGCTCGTAAATTAAACCTCATCCTATTTTCTTATGTTTTATAACATGCTGATCATTTTTTTCTTCTATAGCAACATCAAATTCACACTCTAACATGTACTTATGAATATTAGGTATTTTAACCGATTAATCCCTTTTACTCGTTTTCACTTAAAACCGAGTAGCACAAGTTGTCTAGCATAATTTAAAACCTCATATTCTATCATAAAACACCAAAATACACAAATTTCACCTATGGGTATTTTTCCAAATATGAACCCTAGGTTGAATTATTGCTAGCATAAGCTAAATCGAGCTACCGAGATTCTAAAAACGTAAAGAACATTAAAACGGGGCTTGGAATCACTTACTATGAAGCTTGGAAGTTGAAGAAACCCTAGCTATGGAGAGAGAAAAATTCGGCAGGAACTTATGGAGAAGATGATCATTTTTGTGTTATTTTTCCCATTTTATTTCATTTAATATCCAAATGACCAAAATACCCTTAATACCTTTCTTTGAAAATTTTCATGTACAAGCCCATTTTTGTCCAAAATTTTAGAAATTGGTAAAATTGCTATTTAAGACCTCCTCATTAATATTCCAAAGTAATTTCATACTAAAAACTTCTAGAATGCAAGTTTTGCAAATTATTCGATTTAATACCTAATTCCAACTTAAGCACTTTATGCATAGAATTTCATCACGAAATTTTCACACAATCATGCAATCATATCATAAATCTCAAAATAATTATAAAATAATTATTTTTATCTCAGATTTGTGGTCACAAAACCACTATTCCGATTAGGCCCTAATTCAGGATATTACAGATACATCACTGTAAATTATAAATTCCTTACCCGATTCAGGTTGAACTAACATGGGTGCTTTAGTCAACAAAGCTTTAAATTTATCAAAACTCTGTTGACATTTATCAGTCCACTTGAATTTCACATCTTTCTGCAACAAACGAGTCATTGGAGAAGCTATCATTGAGAACCCTTTAACAAACCTTCGATAATATTCTACTAGTCCCAGAAAACTTCTGACTTCAGACACATTCTTTGGTGATTTCCAATTAACAATTGCTGAAATTTTATTTGGATCCACATTGATACCTTCAGCAGATACTATATGTCCGAGAAAATCAACTTCCCGTAGCAAAAATTCACATTTACTAAATTTGACATATAATTATTTCTTACGCACAGCCTACAACACTATTCTAAGATGATCAGCATGTTCATTTTCATCTCGAGAATATACCAAGATATCATCAATAAATACCACCACAAACCTGTCTAGATACATTCTGAAAATTCTGTTCATCAAATCCATAAATACTGTAGGTGCATTAGTCAAGCCGAACAACACCACAAGAAGCTCATAGTGCCCGTACCTGGTTTTGAAAGCTATCTTTGGTACATCTGAATCTTTCACCCGTAGCTGATTGTAACCAGAATGAAGATCAATCTTTGAAAATACAGTGACACATTTCAGTTGATCAAATAGGTCATCAATACGAGGCAATGGATACTTGTTCTTTATTGTAACTTTGTTCAGTTGTCTGTAATCTATACACGATCTCAATGATCCATATTTCTTCTTTATAAACAGAACCAGTGCACCCAAGGTGAGAAACTGGGTCAAGCAAAGCCTCTATAAGTAAGTTCTTGCAACTGTGCTTTTAGCTCTTTCAATTCGGTAGGAGCCATTCTGTAAGGTGCTATGAATATCGGTGTTGTTATCGAAATAAGATCTATAGAGAACTCCATTTCTCTAACTGGTGGTAAACCAGGTAATTCCTTTGGAAATACATCAAGAAATTCACAAACAACTAGTATTCACTGAATCTTTAACTCAAATACTGTAGTATCCAATACATATGCAAGATAAGCATCATACCCTTTTCTGACATATTTCTGTACTGATATAGCTAAGATCACAGTAGATAACCCGTCCAGTTTATCAGATTCAACATGAAGTAACTTACCATTTTGGCACATTAACACAATGTATTTATGTTTACAATTCACCACTACATCATGCTGGGTTAGCCAATTCATTTCCAAAATTACATCAAATTCATTAAAGGGCAGTAGCATTAAATCAGTTGAGAAATAATAACCCTTTACCATCAATAGACAATTTTTACAAACTTTATCTACCATAACATACTAGCCCAGGGGGTTTGAAACTTTAACCACAAATTCAGTGAATTCAACAGGTAAATTTTTAAGAAACACTAAATTTGTGCATATGTATGAATGTGTTGAACTAGGATCTATCAAAGTAGTAATATCAGTATTAAGAAGAGAAAATGTACTAGTAATAACGTCTAGTGTAGAAGCATCTTCTCTAGCACGAATAGCATATGTCCTTATCGGTTCTTGTGCTTTAGACTTAACTGTTGATTCTTTTGTAGCCCCTCAACTACCACTGACATTGCCGGGGTGGTCTGCCTCTCGAGGCAGGATTACTCGGCTTTGAAGTCTGATCAGTATCTTTTTCAATTCTTTCTGGACAATCTTTAAGAAAATGATCAAGAGAACCACATCTATAGTAAATCCCACTTCTCAGACGACACTCCCCAAAATGAAATTTATTACAGTGTTTATACCTTGGTTTCAGATTACCGACACTTCCCACATTCGTTACAGATGGAGACGAAGATCTTGGGTTAGAGCGTTGAGAGCTCCGATATTTTCTAGAATATCCCACAGAAGCAGTAAAACGATCATGGTACTTATTTGATTTCTTTGAAGCAAATGATTGTGACTTGCCCATAAATCTTTTACCAGAAATCCGTACTTTTTTCTCTGCTTGCTTCTTTTCTTTACTTAATTCCTTGGCTTTATGTGCTCGATTGGCCAGTACCACAAATTCTCTTAATTCAAGCCTATCAATAGCTTGATGTCTTCATTTAATCCTTATTCAAAACATTGACACATATCAGCCTCAATCGGAACCCATTCTCTAGCGTACTTGCTCAATCTAACAAATTCTCATTCATATTCAGATATTGTCATGTTTCCCCGTTTGAGTTCTAAAAATTCATTTGAGTTCTAAAAATTCTTTCTGTTTCTGATCCAAAAATCTCTAACTAATGTATTTCTTTCTAAATTCTGTCTGGAAAAATTCCCATGTAACATTTTCTCTCGGTACAACAGAAGTTATGGTGTTCCGCCAATGGTAGGCTGTGTCTTTTAGTAAAGATACTGCACATTTTAGGCACTCAGCTGGTGTGCATGATAATTCATCTAAAACCTTAATGGTATTTTCCAACCAAAACTCAGCCTTCTCTGGATCATCATCAGCAGTAACCCTAGCTACTGCCCCATACTTACGGATTTTGTCCATCAGAGGCTTACCGATTCTAACAGGTTCAACACTTTGTGGCATCTCTGGAACCGGTTGAGGAGCAGGTGGGGGTGGTTATTGTACAACAGGATTTGTTCTAAAGTATTTAGTGAACCACTCATTCATCATTTGAAAGAAGGTTTCTTTTGCCTCCTCACCTCGGCCCTCAGATACAGGCCTTCTACTACTACTAGATACAACTCGTTGAACGGAAGCTTGAGTAGTGCTCTTAGCTTCCTCAGATTCAACTTTAGCTTGGTCGGATGACATTACTGTATGAAAAACACATTTAAAAATGGTCAGGAGATATCACACTAACATAAATTATATAATGGCATGTATAGCTAAACTCATACTTACTATGTTAGTCCGAGAATCGACTGAACCTTAGCTTTGATACCAATAAATGTAACACCCCTAACCCGTAACCGTCGCAAGAACAGGGGTACAGAGCATTGCTAAAATTTATAGAACAAATATAGATAATTCAAGATATTTACTATTCATATCTGAAACTAATCATATCGTCTCTTAGATGGACCTTTGAAGCCCAATTTAAGCATTAGAAACAAGTCGGGACTAAACCGAGATCTCAAAAAAATTCATGAAATTTAAAAGTTTTTCTTATGTACAAGGGTCACAAGCCAATGTGAGTAGACCGTGTGGCTCACACTGTAACATCCCGATTTTGGGCCTAGTCAGAACAGTGGTTTCGGGACCACAAATCTGATGAGGGAAATTTTATTTTTTCTTATATTTTTATGGTCTACAATATCACGGAATGATTTCATGAAAATTTCGTTAAAAAATTTTGACATTTGGACACTCAATTTAGTCAAAAGGACTAAATTGTAAAAAGCGCAAAAGTTGAGTTATACATGCTAGAGGTGTCCAATTGTTATAAAAATTTAAATTTGAGGTCCTTATATGATATTTAGACTATTGGTTAAGTTTGTGGACAAAAATGGACATGGTTAGACATGTTTCCAAAGTTTTTCATTAAGGGCATTTTGGTCATTTAGTTATTAAAATGAACTAAAAACAAAATTAAAAGCCAATTTTTGTCCATATTCAACCTCTTGGCCAAAAATTGCATGGAGAAATCATGGCTAGGGTTTTTCAAGCTTCCAAGCTCGATTGTAAGTCCGTTCTAGCCCTGTTTTTAATGATTTTTACGTTTTTGCAATCCTTGTAACAAGATCCATCTATTTCTACCATTAATTTGAGCTAGGGTTCATGTTTAAAAATTTAACCATGTGTGACATGCATGCATTTTGATGTCTAATGGTAGAAAATGAGTGTTGGGTGTTAAATAAATGACTTTTACTAAGTAATTTTCGTTGAAAACGTCTGAAAGGACCATTTTGTAAAAGTTGTAAAAATGGTATAAAAGGGTATTTTGATGAGAATTGTAGTTTTATATAGTTAATAAAATGGTTCAGCTAGGCCTATAGAGTGAGAAAATTGAATAAAAATCACTTTACGAGCCTAGGGGCAAAAGTGTAATTTTGACAAAGTTTAGGGGCAAAAATGTGATTTTTGGATCTCATTAAATAATGTGACTAATAATTGGACTAAATGTGATATTATAGATCAAGAAAAATGAGGATTGGACCTAGATCGGGTGAAAAATGAAAAATCGACGGTTAGATTCCTTTTTTCTATTTTGGTGCTGAGGTAAGTTCGTGTGTCAATAATATTGTAATTCTATATTTGAATTGAAAATTATATATTATTATTGCACGAATGGCATGATTTAATATATTGAAAAGTGATGAAAAAATGGTATATAAAATTTGTGAGAACAATGGTATATGACTAGTAGCACATGAAATGTTTGATGGTTCAATCATTGATGGCTTGCTATATAATAGCTGAATATATTGAGAATTTGATATAACATGATGTTTTATTAAGTTGGATAACTTGTGAAAGAGTGAAAAGGAAGGTAAGTTTGTATGTAAATAATATATCGATTCTTTTTATGTTATTATATTTTGTTATTATATGAGATGTGGCTACTTATAGAATGATCATTTGATGTAAATTACGAATCGAAATAGACTATGAATGAATTTGTTAAATGTTGAAAAGTGAGAATTTCCCGGTTGAACCTTCAGAATAGAAATTATATGAACAATCCATTGTGAGAACACATGTGTAGTACTATGTGCAGGCTACTACGTGTACCAGATAGTTAGGTCGCATGTGTAGTACTAAGTGTAGGCAACTATGTGTACTCGACAACTTTGATCACGTGTGTAGTACTAAGTGCAGGCTACTATGTGCATCAGATGGTAAGGTCAAGTGTGTAGTACCAAGTGCAGGCTACTACGTGTACTAGATAGTTAGGTCGCATGTGTAGTACTAAGTGCAGGCTACTATGCGTACCCGACAACTTCGATCACGTGTGTAGTACTAAGTGCAAGCTACTATGTGTACCAAATTGTTGGTCACATGTGTAGTACTAGGTGTAGGCTACTATGCGTACCAGATAGCTTCGGTTACAAGGGTGGTAAAATGTGCAGGCAACCGTGTATCTGTTATTATTCCGATGAGTTCAACGGGAAATCGACTAAGTGAAAATACATGTAAACATGACCTTGTGATGAATAAGTGCAGGTATATGTTTGTGGAAATTTATGAGCAATGTGCTCGATAGTTGAGCGAACTTTCGGTAAGATGGAATGGAGTAAGTGTTACAATGAAAGTTACTACAAAGAAAACATGAAAGAGTGAAATTTAGTAATAAATCAGTTTTGGACAGTAGCAGTTGTGTGACTTTGAAAAATCACCAAAAATGGTGGAAATTGAATTAGAAGTTGAATAAGCTATGAAATAAAATCTTATTGAGTATATTTTCATATAAAGGAAACGATGTAAGTAAAAGAATTCCATATTATGAGATATTTGAATTTTTGTGAGACAAAGTCAGAATGATTTTGGAATCCCCTGTTCTGATTTGGGAAAATAATTAAAAATTTTTAAAAAATAATTATGGGTTATAATTTATATACTTAAAATCCTTAATGAGTCTATTTTTAAAAAAAATAAACAATAACATTATCAAAAACTTGTACGAAGAGATAATTAATTTTTAGTGCAGAGGGGTCAGAACTGTCAGACAGCAAAATAGGGGTGAATTTAAAGAATAAATTGTACTTATTGGATAGACCAATAATTCTAAAAAAATTATGATAAGAAGACATGTGAGTCTAGATTCTGGGAAAATTAGCGGTTCTCAATTTGAAGACCTGTAGCTCTAGATATAAATAATTTAGTGATCATAACTCGAGAAAATAGCTTAATTGGATTTTGAATAAATAGAGAGGAATTGAAAAATAGCATGTTAATACATTGATTATTATTTTTCATGCGAGCTTACTAAGCGTAAAGCTTACTCCGTCATTTCCATTTCTTTTAGTGTTGTCAAGTCAGCTCGGGGTTGGAGATCGTCAGAGGTAGCATCACACTATCAAGCCAATACCTTTGGAATATTGTTACATATGTTAGAATTATCAAGTGAGTGGCATGTATAAGGACCTAGTTTTATAACATGTGTTATTATAATTTGGCCAAATGTATTGGCCTATATTAAGCTATTGATTATGGTTTGTAAATCTAGCTATTCATGTTATGTCTGATAATTGTGATGTGAATATGGTTGTTTGCCATGCATGGTCGGAAATATGTCATGTGTGTTGAATTCATGTTTTATGACCAATCGAGGTGGTCATGACCATGAATTAAATGTGTAATATGGAAATAAAATGATAATGCCTTGAACATGGACATTTGATGGATAGTTTGGTAACCATGGTACAATGGTATAATGTGAGAAATAGTAATAATGTTAAATTGAATATGGAATTGGTGTAGAATGTCTTAGTCAAGCATATTGTTTTATGCATATGAAATGTGGATACGCTATAAAGAAATAACTTGGATAGAATATGTATGCTTAATGATAAGTTAGAATTAAAATGGCACAAAGATAACTATGGCGTGACTAGTCTTGGTTTAATGTGAGGATGTGTAACACATGCATGCTGATAGGTAAATGATATGTTTATGTCATAATTGAGGATGTTGAATGCCATTGGGTCCATGTATATGTGTGTGCATGCAAGGGTGACAAAAAGGCTTGGAAAATAGCCTAAGAGTTAACTACACGGGATGAGACATGGCCGTGTGTCTCAACCGTGTGAGGGACACAGACTGGTGACACGAGCGTGTGGCTCTCCAAACATGAAAATTTTCTAAGTGTTGTAAAAATGTTCGTGAGTTCTCGGTTTAGTCCCAAGCCACTTTTAATGCATGTTTAGAGCCCCAAAGGCACAGGTATGGGACATTTTGCATGTGATCGAATGATTCTAATATAATTTTAAATTTTATGGCCCAGTTTTACATGTATGTGCATGTTTAAGTCTGGTAATGCCTCGTATCTTGTCCCGGTGTCGGACACGAGTAAGGGGTGTTACACACACGACCAAATGACATGCCTATGTCTCAGGCCATATGGGCATTCGATACTAGGCATATGGCCATGTCCCAGCCCGTGTCCTTACTCGTGTAACTCTTTGACTTGTGCCACACGGCCGCCACACGCTCGTGTGCTAGGCCGTGTGGTTAATTTAATTTTCACAAAATTAGGTGTAAGATTCACATGGCCGAGACACACGCCCGTGTTCTAGGCCATGTGTCACACACGACTGAGACACATGCCCGTGTACCTAATTTTGAGCATTCTATTTCTCAATTTTAAGATGCAGGGGACACACGACCGAGCCACATGCCCATGTGCCAGACCGTGTGTCAAACACGCCCGTGTGTCTACCCGTGTGAACAAAATAAGGCCATTTCCTAGCCTTATTTCTCACCCAAATTTTCCAACACCCTAGACCAACACTTGCAAATCATATACCAACCAATTCAAGCATTATAACCAAGCCAACTTTATCATCTAGCATATTATATCATCACATGTATTCATGATTATAATTTTACCTTTTATAAACATACATGTTTAACATAACTCATTTAAACATACTAAATACATATGTATTTATCATGAGTTAACCTTATAATATACCAAAACCAACAATCACTAGCCATTCCAATGCCTAGATTACAAACAACCATTTATAAGCCAACAATTTGCCAAGTTAACCTATACATGCCATTATACCAAAATAGTTTTACTATTTATACCAAAATGAGCTAGTGGATAGTGTGATGGTACTCTGACCGATCTCCAACCTTTGCAAGCTTCCGAGCACTATAAAATAAAGAAAAGAAAACCTAGCAAGCATTTAATGCTTAGTAAGTTCGTATAATAGGAATTAAACTTTCTAATCATATTCTATTAAATAAGCATAACAATAACATGCTTCCTAGTTAATTGGCAATTTTCCTAAACACATAGACTCAATTAAGCAAGTTAGTCACATAATCCACATGTACATCAAATAAACATGGATGAGCTCATCATGTTTCACACTTTCAATTATTTTAGAAGCATTAAAGATATAATTCTTTTAATTCCATAATTTCTCATGTCAGGAATTTTATCCGTTGAATTATTGAAATAATAATGGATACTTAGGTAATACATACAAGGTGTACAAAACTATAAACCGTAAAATCATAATCAGGGATACCCATTAGGGCGCATAATCAGGGAGCACACTCTCGAACCACATATCAGGATGCTCAGATGAGCCATGTAACCGGACACTTATCTGGGCTAAATAGGAAAGTCATAAGAGTTTTTGATCAGGGAGTTTATAGAACTTTACAGGTAACTCTGAAGATATCTGATGTCATAGAAAGATTTGAATCTACGACAACGAAGATGGCTCGAGTTATTCAAAGATTATGAATTTGTGATTGATTATCACCCGGGAAAAGCTAATGTTGTTGCTGATTCCCTAAGTCAAAAATCTTTGTTTGCATTACGAGTAATGAATACCCAGTTGATAATTTGTGATGATGGGTCTATTTTAGCTGAATTAAAAGCTAAACCAGTATTTCTTCAACAAATCTGTGAAGCTCAGAAAAATGACCGTGAATTGCAAGTTAAACAAATTCAATGTGAGATTATCCCTAATTTAGAGTTTTAGATTGGAGCCGATGATTGTTTAAGCTTTCAGAATAGAATTTGCATACTGAGAAATTTAGAATTCATTCAAAAGATTTTGCACGAAGCGCACAATAGCTGCTTATCTATTCATTCGGAAAGTACCAAAATGTACAACAATTGGAAATAGTTTTACAAGTGGCAAGGCATGAAACGAGATATCTCAGAGTTTGTTTCTAAATGTTTGATTTGTCAGCAAGTTAAAGCTGTACATCAAGTACCATCAGGTTTACTGTAGCCTGTGATGATTCCCAAGTGGAAATGGGATAGAGTTATAATAGACTTTATGTCGGGATTGCCCTTAACTCCAAAAAAGAAAGATGCCATCTGGGTTTTCATTGATCGACTAACGAAATCTGCTCATTTTGTACCAGTACGTACAGATTACTCACTTGATACACTAGCTAAATTGTACATTTCTGAAATTGTTTGATTGCACGGAGTGGCACTATCTATTATTTTGGATAGAGATCTGAGGTTTACGTCGAGATTTTGGAAGAAATTGCAAGAAGCTTTGGGTATGAAGTTAAATTTTAGTACTACTTTTCATTCTCAGACTAACAGCCAGATCAAGAGAGTTCTTCAGATTCTTGAAGACATGTTGAGATGTTGTATTTTAGAGTTTGAGGGCAGTTGGGAAAAATACTTTCCATTGATTGAATTTGAGTATAACAACAGTTTTCAAATGAGTATAAAGATGGCACGTACGAAGCTTTCTATGGTCACAAATGTCGAACTCCGCTATACTGGACTGAACTAAGTGAGAAAAAGATTCACGGGGTTGAATTGATCAAAAAAACTGAAGAAAAAGTGAAAACGATTTGCGACAATTTAAAAGCAACTTTAGATCGACAGAAATCATATGCGGATTTGAAACATAAAGAAATTGAGTTTCAATTTGGGGACCGAGTGTTTCTAAAGGTGTCACCGTGGAAAAAGGTTCTTCGATTTGGCTGTAAAGGAAAGTTGAGTCCGCAATTTATCAGACCTTATGAGATTGTCGAAAGAATAGGGCCTGTAGCGTACTGACTAGCTTTACTGTTAGAACTTGAAAAGATTCATAATGTCTTTCACATTTCTATGCTACATTGTTATAGATCTGATCTGTCACATGTGATTTCTCCGGTAGATGTTGAGATACAGACTGATTTGATGTATAGCGAAGAATCGATTAAGATTTTAGCTCGTGAAATCAAATAATTGAGAAATAAATGCATAGCTCTAGTGAAGGTTCTTTGGCATAAACACGGGATCAAGGAAGCTATGTGGGAACCCAAAAAAGCTATACGAAAATAGTACCCTAACCTTTTCACTGGTAAGATTTTCGGGGATGAAAATCCCTAAGGGGGGAGAGTTGTAATAGCCTATTTTTAGTCAAATCGAACCAGTGGTTTCGTGTAACGCCCTAAGAAAATATTTGATAATTAATTTCGTATGTTTATGTTACACAAATGCTTGCTTGTTTCAGTAGTTAAATGTCCTGGGAAGAGTCTGAGAAGTCTTGGGTTTAAGCCTTGGCTTGTGCAAAAGTTTTGTTTTTAAATGTATTAACCCTTGTCTCTAGTCAGTAGACTTATAAGTAAAGGTTGGTAGAATTTGGAAAAATAGGCCTGCTAGTCTGGTGGTTAAAGGGGAGTGCTTATGAGTTGAGGGTCAGGAATTTGAGTCTCTGCACGAACGAAGGTTTATTTTTGTTGCTGTTTCCGTGTAGGTGTTTGAGCGTTAGTGAAATTCTAATGCTTGTAGGCAGTTGGAGTGTTTGAAGTATGGGGAATTGGTGGCTAAATATTAGAAGAAAATAAAGGAAGAATTATCCGATTATTGTGAGCATTATCAAAGTTCAGTTTCTCTCATTTTTCCCCAATTTTGTTTTTGCCGATTGCTTTCTCTACCTCTGTTGTTGTCATCCCTTTTTTTGCTTCTTCCTTTGGGTCGAATTCTCTGAGCTGTGTGTTTCAGCTTGAGCATTTGTTCTTTTCGGCTTTGCCCTTTCCTACAACTAATATTTCTTCCTCCCTCTACTGACTATCTGTTTGGTTTCTCATGTTCTTCTGGTGTAGTGAGCAAATGTTCTCCACTTTGTTTTCTTCTTGGCCAAATCTTTCCCTACTTTCATCCTTTCCTTTCATTTCTTTGTCGTCGAACCTTTTCTTTCTCTTGGAGCTGACGGTGGTTCCTTCTTTGTTTTCTGGTGAGTATCCTCTTCGTGCTTTCAAGTCTTGCACTTCGCAATTAGCTTGCTTCTCGCGTTGTTGGTAAGTGTAATAGTATGTGATATCTGGTTGTTGATGAGTGAATGCTCAGCTATTTTTAGCTGGTGCTTAGGGACTTTTCGAAGGGTAAAAGATCTTTAGTGAGCGTTAAGGTGGTCGAAACTTCCCTTTTTTCTTGATCAAGGGTAATGTGTTATGAATTTAGTGTTCGGGCTTGGTCGTGCATTTTGATTTAACTCAACTTTAACTAACTAAGTGGCTTTTCTGGCTATTGGAAGGCTCTTGGGTGATCGTGGTTCTCAATTTAACAACGTTAGCGAAGGGTCGTCTTGTAGGTAGGTCAAGCTAATGCTAGTATCGATTGTTGAGACTGTGAATTAATCTACTAATCGGTTTTGAATGGCCTTTATTAGGAACTAATTGGTTTTGAATGACTTTTGATAGGTATTTGGGCTTAAGGAGATTTCGACATCGAATTCGTGATAGGTGTGTACAAACACAACCCTAACTATACAAATCGACAAAAACTAAAACGAGTGAATGTCGACGCCATACGGGCGTGCCCGCTGCCGTGTAGGTGGGCCTTGTGATTAAGCATAGGCGTATTGTCGACATGGCCGCCGATGAGCGATTTCATGGGCTGAGGTTGTACTCGGCTATAATGGGCCGAATTGGGCCGCGTAGGCCCCACGAGCATATGGTCCCCACACGGGTAAACCACACAGATGTGTGGAGAATAAGGGGATTAGGCTGTTTATCCACACGACAAGCCATTTCTGAGCTATGTGGGCCACACGGGCATGTGGGCCCACATGGGCTGGCAATATGGGCCGTGGGCCCATTTTCACTGTTTTGCCCCTATGTGATGAATAATTGTGGGAAGCATGCCATTTTAGACGCATTGAGTACATGTATGATATTATGACATGACATGACATGATGCATGATGTGTTGCATGGGGTTGGGTTTTATTATGATTGGAGGAAGTGTACTATACTGGTAGCTTTGTTGCAAATACTATTTAGTACCACAACCGGTACTATTTAGAGTGTAGGGATGGGTGGGTTGATTATATCCCCACATGGAGGCAGGGTTGGACCTAAATAGAGTGTAGAGGCTGGCTGGGTAGGATCTCTTGATTGCATATCTGTACTGTTACTATCACTAAAATGGGCTCAAGCCCAAACTGATACTGATACTGTAATGGGCTAAGGCCCTAACTGAGACTGAACCATTACTGAATTGGGCTTAGGCCCAGACTGTATATGCTCACTGTTTGGTTATGTGATATGGGATTACACGCTGAGTTTTCATAACTCACCCATCTGTTTATCTGTATAGGTAATCCCCAATCTTATACGGATTGGAGCTGCGAGGGACTCAGAGGTGGCCACACAACCGCATAAATTTTCATATTTGATTTAGATTATAAGTAATTTTATTTTGGGTGTTTTTACTATAATAAGGCCTTTAAGGATTTTAACTTTAATTTTGGGATTTTTATTTTATTTTGAATTGTAATTGCTAGCAGTAGGAAAAGACGGGGGTTTTCAAAAAGATAAATGTTTTCAAAGATACCACGAATACACAACCTATTTTAAGAGCTTCCACAAGAAATAACGTTTTAAAAATTAATGACGTTTTAACATGATTAACTTTTTGAAAAACGACCCACATTTTGAAAAGGAATGTCACGTCTTAAAATCATCTTTAAGATCACACAAGAAGGTTAAATAGAGAATGGGTTTTTCAACGACATCACACTTTTCAAAAAACACTTCAATGTGACATCGCCTGATTCGGCCATAACGTCCAGGCCGGGTTTGAGGTGTTACATTTTGGGACCACAAATCCAAAGTCAACATATTTATTTTATTATTTTAATAAGGTCTACTGCATGATAGATTAATTATGTGAAAGTTTAGTAAAGAAATTTTACTGTTTGAATGCTTAATTTGATAAAAAGGACTAAATCGCGAAAAATGAAAAAGTGTTATTCTATTAGCTAAAGGTGTTTAATAGCTATAGAATCTTAATGTTAAGGTCCTTAAGTGGTAAATAGACCATTAATATGATAGTGGATGATAGTGTCATGGCATTTGGTGTAATTATTAAATGTTTTAAATGTTAAATAAGTAAATTGATTTTTAATGGTTAATTAAATTAAAACAAAGCCAATTTCTATCATCTTTTAGCATCTTCAATAGATTATTCTTGCGAAAATAGGGTTAGAGATTCAGAAACTACAATCTTGGCATTTCAGGTATGTATTTTGTCTGATTTTTAATGATTTTTATGTTTTTGAGATCATTGCTACGTATTCTAGCTAGCCCGTACATTAAATTTTGAAACTGTTAAAGAATTATCATGTTTCCATTGTTGAATACTTGAGTAATTTGATGCTTTATGATGGATTTGGAAGCTTTAATGTTAGATTAATAGTTTTTGTAAAGTGATTTTTTTACAAAAATGTCAAAAAGGGATTAAATTGAGAAAATGTAAAATTATGTGGGTAAAAGTGTGAATAAATTGAAAATATGGGCTGCTAATAACATGTAGTAAATTCAGCTAAGCATGGGTTTGTACTAAATTGAATGAATTTGCAATTTTATGTGATAAGTACTAAATTATGAAAATGTGAAAGTTTAGGGGAAAATGTATAAAATAACATTAATGTGTGTTTTGGACTAAATTGAATAAATAGTTGATTAAATAAGTTGATTTTGATAATATATAGATTAAGATAATTCGAGATTGGGATTAGACCGGGGAAAAGAAAAAGTGGACGAATAGTCAATAATTTCCATCCGAGCAACTCGAGGTAAGTTCGTAAATTTAGAATCGAACTTTTAAATACTTGTAATTATTTGAAATAAATGTATATAATTGAGTAATTGATCTACTTGAAATACGAATGCCTTATTGATATAGTTTGATGGTTACTGAGCCCCGTTTGAACCGTAGGAATTTCGTAGGATACGAGTGACATGTCACTAGGGTTACCTTTTAGGTTGAGATCCTGCATGTGTTGCGGACTCACTGTAGCTCGTATGAGGTTACCAATATATCAGCTCGTAGAGCTTATTATTTTCAGATCGTCAGAGCTTACTATTTCCAGCTCGATAGAG
Source organism: Gossypium longicalyx (assembly GCA_025698465.1). Classification (NCBI taxonomy): domain Eukaryota; kingdom Viridiplantae; phylum Streptophyta; class Magnoliopsida; order Malvales; family Malvaceae; genus Gossypium; species Gossypium longicalyx. The sequence goes on from CM047005.1 coordinate 59,054,382, forward strand.
CTTACTATTTCCAGCTTGATAGAGCTTACTATTCATCAACTTAGAAGGAGCTTATCGATCATAGCTCGAAAGAGCAAATACGATGATGATTTGACAGATTACTAATTAATACACTTAGTATGTATCACCCGTGTATCTATCGATATTGTAATAGGTTCAACGGGCATAATTCTGTTAATGATTATACGGATGAATTCCTGGTTATATAAATGAATTTTCGATTATATGAATGACAATGAATTTTTACATATGTTATTCATGTTACATGAAATTGGTATGATATAATACACTGATGTATGATATTGAGATAAAGGTTGATTATATGTACTTATGAGACTAACATTTTGATGAATGCTTGTGTATAGGCATTTGGCAAGTGAATTTGATATACTTTGTTTAATTGTTTGATTATGTATAAATGGTAAGTTAAATTCTGAATTATACGGGCTTACTAAGCTATAAAGCTTACTCTGTTTCTTTTTCGTGTTTTATAGATGTTCGATAGCTCGCTCGATTTAGATAAGTTGGAGTTACGCACCACACTATCCTGTTGTCGATTGGTACCTTTGAACTCATGGAAATTTATAAATATGACATGTATAAGCTAGTTATAAAGATGATAGTTATGGTTACTTGAGATAGTGACTTTGGTACATGATTTGGTATAAGTTAAAGCCATGTGATTTGGCTTTGCAAATAGCCTATTTTTGTCTACACGGGTAGAGAAACGAGCGTGTGTCTCAGCCATGTGTGACACACGGTCAAGTTACACAGTCAAGTTACACGGTCAAGTTACATGGTTAGTATGTACCCCCTGTTTTCACACGGTCGATGACACGGGCGTGTCTGATGGCCGTGTGAGACACAGGATCTGGTCACACGGACGTGTGTCCTCTGTTTTGAGAAAAAAATTTAAAGTTTCGTAAAAGTTTTATAAGTTATCGGTTTAGTCCCAAACTGCTCCTAAAGCATGTTTAAGGCCTCATAGGCTATTATAAGGGACAAATTGATTGAGATTGAATGATGATTGTATGAATTGATCGAATGTATAAGAAAAGTACGGTTATATATCTTATAAGTTCAATAATGCTTTGTAACCCTATTCCGATGTTGAATACGGGTGAGGGGTGTTACATATTTCATTTTATTATATATATTTTTTGTCAACTAAAATTCCCCTTTATTTTTTTTTCAACTCTGTACATACAGCTCGTGGGCACGACAGCTACCTAGACTCAGAAATTTGGTCACGTAAACTAGAAAATTAGGAATCCCAATCCCTGTGGGACCGACCCTACTACTCTATGCTATTGTTTAATTAAATTTGAGCATATAAAATTCTATTTGATGGTTTTGACGCCCATCAAATTTTGACGACATTGTCGGGGATTAGAAATAATTCTACTTTTTCATTTCTTTACTTATGACCAGGTCAGAACTTGGGACCTTAGAGTTTGAACCAGAAATTGAGAAATTAGCTTGAACACTACAAAAAGAAGTTATTTGATGCAGAAAACAACAACAAGTGAGAGAGGTCAAATATGAAACACTGTGAATCAGAAGAAATGGCAAATTAATCCATTTGATAGCTCGCTGCAGCACCTGATGAGCAGCAACTATGCATAACTTATCCGATGAGAGGAACGCCATTTGAATTAAAATCGAGCTTAATTCATTTATCTCCCACTTTCCACGGTTTGCAAAACAAGAACCCCCCACTCATCTTAAGGAGTTTCACATAGTTTTTTTAGGCATGAAACTGTAGGGAATAACCGATGATCAAATTAAACTTCGAGCTTTTCCTTTTTCGTTGGCTGACTCTGCTAGAGAATGACTATTTTATTTACCTCCAAGATTTATTAATACATGGTTTAACATGTCTCGTTTGTTTCTTGACAAGTTCTTTCCAGTAGCTCGGGCAACTGAGTTAGGGAGAGATATTGTCGGGATACGACAAAAGGAGATCGAATCACTTTATGACTATTGGGAGCGATACAAGAAGTTATGTGCAAGCTGCCCACAACACGACCTAACTGAAGAATCACTTCTTCAATATTTCTATGAGGGGTTACACCCTATAGAACTAAAGATTATTGATGCCACCAGTGGAGGAGCACTTGTAACATGACACCTCAAAGAGCAAAGGGAATTGATTTCAACCATGGGTGCGAATTCCCAAAAATTTCGACCAACTCTAAAACCTACAAGATGGGTTCATGGGTTAAGTACTCTATCTTTAGAAGATAAAATTGATAAACTCACTAATGTAGTTCAAAATTTACTTATAGGAAAAACGAATCCAGCTCAATTATACAGGATTTGTGCCATGCTCAATTATCCAACAAATTCGTTTCCAATTTTACATGGGGATACAAAGCACAAGTAGATGTCATTAGGAACTTTCTAGGGTCACCTCAAAGGCATTATGATCCACATTCGAACACTTATAATGCAGGATTGAAGGATCACCCAAATCTAAGCTATGGATCGAACCCTCAGTACAATCAACCATATTAGCCAAGGCCACCTCCGCCTCAATAGTTTCAACCCCAAAAGTTATCTCTTGAAACCATAGTGGAGAGGTTAGTTGCGAGCACTGAAAAGTTCCAAAATGCACTTACAAGAACTAGATAAGTAAATGAGTAAGCTTACGCTTACGGTCAGCCCATTAGAGTCCAAAGGGAAGTTGTCATCTCAAATAGATTTGAATTCATGACAAAATGCAAGTGCTATGACCTTAAAATGTGGAACGATTTTGGAGCCAACACCTAGCATGATTTGTGGTCATAACATTGAAATAGAAGAACAGAAACTTGAACCAGCAATTTCGACTTAGTCAACAGAGCAGAAACCATTTGTGGTACTTTAATGCTAGGTTTTGTGCAATTGTACATAGTCATTGTCAAGTAATAAGTAAGTATAAGAGTTATTGTCTCCATGGGGACTGTATATTTTAATCAATATTTTGCAAAATTAATGTTTTAAAATTTGGTGAGAAAACACAATAATTTGGAGTGTTTGATGTAAAAATAAATAACTAGATGTAAAATTATGCTAAATGCAAATTAACTTAAATGTGATGACTAATTAAATTGGAAGAGATGGATTTAATAGCAAATTCACAAGATTTAACAATAATAAAATAAATAGCCTAGAATAATTACAACAATTGACTGGATTCATTTTCATCATACTCACAATGTTCCAAAAAATATTCCATGACAACTCGATCTTTCATTAACTTTTTAAAACTAGTGTTAAGTCCTTTCAGAATCTTTTACTTAGAAAAACATGCATACTACCATGATCTTATTTAACTAAGGTTTTCTTAGGGTTTGTGTGAAGTAACAAGTTATGTAAGGTAATAAAGCTCTCTCAAGTTATTACAAACCTTTAGTTTAATCAAGCTAGGATCTAAATTAAGCATGCACCTTTCAATTATTATGTCCATTAATCGTCATCTGGCCAGGATTGACCAATTAATTCTAATGCATTCAATCACATTTTAATGAATGAAATACATGCATGATTTTAATTGAAAGCATGATCGATTGAGGCACAGAACATCATGAACATAAATCAAATGAACTTCATCAAATTAATGTAATCCTTCTAGCTAAACAAAATTAAACTATCATTGTTAGTGAAAAACAACAAAGCAAATTGCAAACATGATGAACAACAATAAAGATTAAGGAAGAAGAAACTCTGAAATAATTTTGGCAATCCTCTGAAAATTGATCGCAGTGGCTTCTTATGATCCTCGTAATTGCTCCTTCGCGAGATGCTTCTCAAGGTGGCCAGCCAAGAGAGAATTTTCTCAAGGAATTGCAAGCTAAATGAGGGGCAATGGATGTGTTATACGTGAGAGGGGAAGGAAATATGTGAGTGAGGGACTGCAAGATTATTAAATGATAAGGGATGAGGGATGTAAAGGAAGGTATTTATAGTAGAGTGATGGCTAAGAGGTTTATTAAAAATAGTTTGAATATCCCTTAAGTTTCTCTCACTAATAAACATGTTAATTTGCATATTTTTTGTGTTTAAATTGGTTTATTTTTGAACTGAACCCTACTAATTAAGTGCTTTTATGATTTAATCTTGCCAGAGATGCAATTGGTCAAAAACAAGCTAAAAGGGGGACAAATTGAAACACAATCATTGAAATGTGGCCAAATCAAAAAGGTGGAGGAAGCCAAGGGCACATCAAATATTTTGACTTTGTAAAAGCCAAAAATAGGAATATTTTATTTTATTTTATTTTATTTATTTTTATTTTATTTTTGATTTTATATTAAATTAGTTTAGGCTAAATTTAGTAAACCCCATGTATATAAATAGGGGCTTTATGTTCTTAGGAAATCATCCATTAATTTTGTATTCCTACTCCAATTTGGAATTGAATTATTCTCTCTTATCTTTTCCTACTTCCATTTGGAATTGAACTATTTTCTTTTCTCTTTCAATTTGACGTGGGAATTTTGTTCATTTCATTTCAATTTCTTATTCTTTCTAAATTCGTCCAATTGCTTTCCAATCCCTTTTATTCCCCAATTTCTTTCATTATCATACAAATTCAATCACCTTCCACAACTTACAAGCATTAATAAATTCACGCTTCACTAAATTTCATCTTAGCTTTAGGCCGGTGTTTTTTCCAGTCGAGAATCATGAGATACGAATTTGTGCTAAAATTCATCCAATCGTTATTCATTTTTTTCCTAAATATCGGGATTGAAAACTCATCCCTTAAGGTTAACTCGATTACAAGTCAAAAAGTGCACGTTGGGTTGGAGTCTTGTTAGCTGACAGTTGGAGAAACAAGTCGGTCGAGCTGTATTCAGATCTCTAAGAACAAATCAAGGAAGAAGTGATCGGGTTTAAATGACCTACATGGTAGAGGTCGTTAATTCAAGTTGGGTTCTTTAGAACGCAAGGCTGTCGGAATCTTGAATCGGGAACATGTGTATCTCGGTTAGATAATCGGTATGGGTTGGTTTGAAGGTCGTACCGGAACCAGCTACTAGAGGAGGAATTGATGGTTAGGACGTTCTTAACTGCTATAACCAGCTTATCGTTTGGAGGAGAAGATTAATTTTCGAGGATCGATTCTTGATACGAAATTTACCAAGTCTAAGGCTAAGCCTTATTTTATCTGTTTACACAAGTCTTAATTTATTTCCAGTTTACATTTATTTTCAATAGTAGTCAATCGTATATTTAAGATGACTAGATTATTTACTTTCTTAAATATTTTCAAACTCCCCAGATTTAATTGTTTATTTTTTGTAAGTACGTTTGGAGTCGTGGGCACGACACTTGACATGATGCTTGATGCGATGAATATTCTGTTCATAAGTGAACACAGAAGTTGATTACAACATCCAATCCCTGTGGACTCGACCCTACTACCACTATTTACTACTATTTAGAGTTATTTTTGTAGGAATTATTTTTGGTGGTTTCGACGCCCATCAAATTTTGGCGTCATTGCCGAGGATTGGAGATATTCTTCTAATTTCTGTTTGTTTTCCTTATGACCAGATCAGAACCGGGAACTTTAGAATTTGAACCAAAAATTGAGAAATTGGCCCGACAACTGTGGAAATAAGCCATTTGACAAGGTAAATGGCCAAATCCCAAATTCGAAACTATATCATATACCGAAGAAGTTTTCTCATTTGACGAACCAAACGAGATGGCTGAACAAACGATACACCAACTCACTGCGGCACCGGATGAACAACAACCCTTATGTATAACCTATCCGGTAGGAGGAACATCGTTCGAGTTAAAGTCGGGTTTGATCTATTTACTACCCACTTTCCGTGAATTACAAAATGAAAATACATACACCCACCTTAAGGAATTCCATATGGTGTGCACAAGCATGAAGCCTATGGGAGTAACCGAAGACCAAATCAAACTTCATGCTTTTCCTTTCTCACTAGCTGGCTCTTCTAGAGAGTGGCTATTTTATTTTCCTTTGGGATCTGTCAATACACGGTCTGACATGTCTCATTTGTTTCTTGACAGGTTCTTCCCTGCAGCCCGAGTAGCTGAACTAAGGAGGGGCATTGTGGGAATCCGTAAAAATGATGCTGAATTGCTGTACGATTACTGGGAGAGATATAAAAAGTTGTGTGCAAGTTACCCACAACATGGACTAACTGAACAGTCACTCTTGCAGTATTTTTATGAGGGATTACTCTCGATGGAAATAGAGATGATTGATGGCTACAAGTGAAGGGCACTCGTTAATATGATGCCCCAAAGAGCGAGAGAGTTGATTTTGACCATGGCTGCTAACTCTCAACAATTTCAACCAGCCACAGAACCCCAAAGAGCGAGACGAGATATTGATCCTAGGCAACTTTCGAAAGTTGGAAATCAACATACCTCTTCTCGATGCGATTAAGCAGATCCCACGATACACAAAATTCCTAAAAGAGTTATGCACGAGTAAAAGGATACTTTTGGGCAATGAAAAGGTAAGTGTCGGAGAAAATGTCTCCACTGTTCTGCAATGGAAAATACCGCCCAAATGTAAGGACCAAGGTATGTTTTTCATATCTTGTAAAATAGGTAGTGTTAGTATTAAAAAAACAATGTGTGACTTAGGCATATAAATTGATGTTATGCCTTTGTCAATTTATAAACTACCTAACACCTGTCCTTTAAAAGAAACAGGTGTGGTTATCCAGCTTACAGATAGATCTCTGGTACATCCAAAGGGAGTATTGGAGGACGTTCTTGTAAAGGTAAACGAGCTAATATTTCCTGTAAATTTCTACATTATCGACATGGAGGATGACAATTCAACCAATTCATCTAACATACTTCTCAGAAGGCCATTTTTGAGTACCGCAAAAACAAATATTGACGTACGAAGTGGGATACTCACTATGGAGTTTGATGGAGAAGTGGTGAAATTCAATGTCTATGAGGCCATAAATTGCCCTAGCATGATTTCTAATGTTTCTAATATTGATATAATCGATCCTTTAACTGAATTACATTCAGAATATCATGATGAAGATGAATTATGAATTGTTCTTTGTAGAAGTCTAGACTTTGATGCCATGAAGAAACTAGCAGAGTGGATAACCTTTGAAGAATCTATTCACGAAACAGTGGCTCATATAGAGGCATCACAATTACGGAAAAATTCAGGTAAAATTTTTGAATTATCTCCTTCACAGACTAAGCTTGTACCATCTATTCTACAGGCTCTAGAGTTGGAACTCAAACCCCTTTTGGTCCACTTAAAGTATGCTTTTCTCGGCAAAAGAAATACCTTACCAGTAATAATCTCGAGTAAACTCTCGAGGGTAGAAGAGGAAAACTTGGTACGAGTTCTTAGGGACTATAAAAAGGTAATTGGATGGACGATAGCTGACATTAAGGGGTTGAGCCCCTCGACTTGCTTGCACAAAATTCACGTTGTCGATAATGCTGTTGCTAAAAGGGAGGCTTAAAGGTGTCTCAATCCGCCTATGATGGAAGCGGTGAGAAAAGAGGTCCACAGCTACTTGATGCCGGGATGATCTATCCCATTTCTGATAGCAATTGGGTTAGCCTAGTCCATGTAGTACCGAAAAAGACCGGCGTAACCGTAATTGAAAATTTGGTAGGTGAGATGGTTCCCACTCGGGTCTAAAATGAGTGGAGAGTCTACATCGATTATAGGAAGTTGAATTCCCTAACTCAGAAAGATCACTTTCCACTTCCTTTTATTGACCAGATGTTAGAACGTTTAGCTGGAAAGTCTCATTATTGTTGTCTTGATGGTTGCTCAGGGTTTTTTCAGATTCCAGTGGCACCTGAGGATCAAGAAAAGAGGACATTTACATGCCCATTTGGCACGTTCGCTTACAGATGGATGCCGTTCGGACTTTGGAACGCACCAGCTACGTTTCAGAGGTGCATGGTAAGTATAATTTTTGACTATGTCGAGAAAATAACTGAGGTATTCATGGACGACTTTACTGTGTATGGTTAGTGTTTTGAGGTATGTTTATCAAATCTTACAAAAATCTTGGAAAGATGCTTAGAATTTAATCTTGTTCTAAATTATGAGAAATGCCATTTTATGGTAGATAAAGGATTAGTTCTAAGTCAAATCATCTCTGCTGAGGGAATTTCTGTCGATAAAGCAAAAATCAACATTATTAACTCATTACCATACCCCACAACTGTGTGGGAGATCCGTCCTTTCCTTGGTCATGCAGCTTTCTATAGGCGGTTCATTAAAGACTTTTCAAAAATTACACAACCGCTTTGCAATCTTTTACAGAAGGACAAGGAATTCGAGTTTGACCAACCATGTAGAAATACATTTGACACGCTCAAACATAAGCTCTTTTTAGCACCTATCGTTCAACACCAAATTGAAATTATCCTTTCAAAATAATGTGCGACGCTAGTGACCATAGCGTAGAAGCAGTCCTTGGACAAAGAATCAAGAAAGAACCACACATTATCTCCTATGCTTCTAAAACTTTGGATGCTGCCCAAAGTAATTATTCGACCACTAAAAAGAGTTTTTAGTTATAGTCTTTGCCTTAGAAAAGTTTCGTTCGTATTTATTAGGAACTAAGATTGTAGTATTTTCTGATCATGCAGCTCATAAATATCTGATCGAGAAGAAGGAAGCAAACCAAGACTTATAAGGTGGATACTAATTTTGCAAGAGTTCAATCTCAAAATAAATGATAAAAAAGGACGTGAAAATTTGGTAGCTGACCATCTGAGCCGAATTCCTCCATCGAATGATGTAACACCACTTAAAGACAATTTTCTAGATGAAAGCTTGCTTGCTGTGTAACGCCCCAAAAATCTCGAAATCTCAAACTTTATTTTTTTCGATTTCGATAGAAATTGTGCTTAACATTTCTTGTCAAGTGTTAATTATGTGATAGTAGGTCTTGGTTAAGGGTTGATTTCGAATTTAGGGGTAAAGGAAATTATAAGTT